>JAVKPL010002683.1:0-10215 GCA_032173675.1 Gastrolobium villosum | reverse complement strand
AATGGTAATCGTAATCCAGTGAATCTAATAGTTTGAACTAAAAACTCAACGTAATATAACCTTTGAACTTTTTTCAATTCTATAACACGTGTTGAAGTGTCGAGGAGTGTCGGGAAGTGTCAGACACAATACGTCAGAGTTTTTGAAGTGTCGGTGCTTTATAGATGGTAGCTGTAGATAACCTTATCTATAGTAGCCGTAGAATTTTCACTTTAAAAACATATTTCACTACGCAATAATATTACATGTGTTTGTCAAGGATATCTGAATTACAAGAATACACTTTGTTGGATCTTATAGTTCGGTGATCAATGGTGATGTTCAATTGACATATTGGAAATATATAACGTAAGTTAATACTAGATAATTTCGAGTTGATCAATGGTGATGCTCAATTACCATACATGTGGATTAATTGACACAAAATTATTTTATTTTAATTAGTAATTTCGAGTTGAATTCCTAAAAATACAACTCGTGAACTTACACAGCTCCAATCTGGATTAGTCAATGTGACCAGATACAAATGGTTTGTAAGAAAGAAAAGGACAACTGTGAATATGCAAGTTATGAATTAATGAATGCTCTAGGAGGAATACCTCATAATCATAGATAACCCATTAGAGGTTATCATCACTATTTTAATATAATGATGAGTATCAACGGGTATTGGTTCAAGTGGTAAGGTACTTGGGTTATCTTAAGCAAGGACTCGAGTTCGAGACCTTGTGTATGCAGAAAATTCTCGCTGGGAGACTCACCTGCCAATACTAGGTAACCGACGCGGGTCAGACTGGACATAGTCGGAGTGAAACCCCAGAAACCGGTGGAGCAATCCAAAAAAAATATATAATAATGAGTATTTATAGAGGGAAAAGATATTAGGTGATTTTTCTGAGATCCCCATAATCAATCATTCAATTTTTTACATTTCGGACCTGTTTGGTGTGATGTATAAAGCCTGATAGTATAAGTTTATAGTATACATTATGACATTTTCAGTTGTTTGGTGTAACCATCGTATAGTATAAACTTATACAGCAGGATCCCCTTATACATCAAAATGATGTATAACTTAATCAAGCCTAGGAGTGGTGGATTAGGCATGATAAGAGGTTGATGTATTAATATTGCTTATAAGTACAATTCTCAAGAACTAATATATCATTTCAATATTTATATATTAAAATATTTTTTCTTTAATATATTAATTTTTAAAATATTGGAGGATATTATTTATACAATATCATACCAAATGCTGGGTAGTATTAAAATTTAATAAGGCCTTATACTATCAGGTCTTATACTATACTATACACCAAACATGCCCATATAGGTTAATTGTGGGCCTAATATGAAAGTTTATACATACTTGATTAAAAAAAAAAAAAACTCCATAAAAAAATATATACATTAAAGGTTGTAGCACTCAAGATGAAGGTGTGAGTTAAACTGGTTGCAAACGATGAATCAGGAGATGTAAACAAATGGATGCTATCTTCTCCATATTTTTTTCTCGATGCTATCTCTGGGCAAAACCATTTTAAATAACTCATATCAAATGGATCCTCCAAACACGTAAATAAATAACCACAATTATATCATTTTTAAGTGACATTAGGCACAATCAAATTTTACTTGAAAAAAAAAAAAAAAACACAATCATGTGAATTATAACAATAATTTAAACTAATAATATTTTATTTCGCCTGATAGAACAAAACATTAAAATTTAAATCTGCCAAATGAAATTGAGAGATGTAAACAAATATAGAGAAAAATATTTGTGATTTTAAATAATAAAATACTACATCATTTGAAGTGAAACCTCAGTATTTCAATTAAAAATTTCGTCCCTATTCCTTTATTTTCTTTTCCCACAACTTAATTCCTTTCATATTTGCCCCCGTTGCCCCGCATTAATTACCTAAATGTCTAAATGATAAGATAACAGTGAAGATTGAAAGCTAAAATTTTAAACTCAAGTATTCATATTTAAAACAAATTTAATAACTGTGAATAACACATCAACTTATACACAGCCAAAAATAAACCCCTCCGCAATAATATTTAACCCGGCAAAAAAATTAATTTATTGTTTTTTTAATAAAAAATTACGAAAAAGTAGTCGTTTTAAAAAAAATTACGAAACTATAGCAGTCAATCACGCCCAAAAGGGGGCGTGACCACCAGGAGAGAGACACGCCCTGCAGAGGGCGTGACCACCCTGGGTAACACGCCCAAAACAGGGCGTGACCAAGGGGGGTAACACGCCCAACCGAGGGCGTGACCCACCTGGGTCTATATAACCCCATTTTCACCATTTTACCTCATTTCACCTCCCATCTTCTCTCTCCAATCCTCTTCCTCCTCCTTCTCTCTAGATAGATTTTGGAAGGTTTTGCGCAGCGAAGCTCTGTCTCACTCGTGTAAGTCCATATTTATTTGTTCATTTTTTTTATTAACAGCAATTAATATATGATAGTTATTAGTGACATAGATTATTGTTAGGGTGTTAGGAAAAAATACTAGTGACTTAGATAATTGTTAGGTTGTTAGAAAAAAAGATTAGTGACTTATATAATTGTTAGGGTGTTAGAAAAAAATATTAGTGACTTAGATAATTGTTAGGGTGTTAGAAAAAAATATTAGTGACTTAGATAATTGTTAGGGTGTTAGAAAAAATATTAGTGACTTAGATAATTGTTAGGGTGTTAGAAAAAAATATTAGTGACTTAGATAATTGTTAGGGTGTTAGAAAAAAATATTAGTGACTTTATTTAATTGTTAGGGTGTTAGTAAAATATTAGTGACTTTATTTAACTGTTAGGGGGTTAGAATAAAATATTAGTGACTTTATTTAACTGTTAGGGGGTTAGAATAAAATATTTGTGACTTTATTTAATTGTTAGGGGTTAGTAAAATATTAGTGACTTTATTTAATTGTTAGGGGTTAGTAAATTAAGTGAAATTAAATTTTATTATGTGTAAATGCTATTAAATGCTATGTAATTAAGTGAAATTAAATATTATTTAGTGTAAATTAATATAAAATCAATAGTAATTTGGGTACATTATTTTTCATTTGTAGTAGTATTCTCTATTATGGCTCATTCATCCTCATCAGAGTCCTCACGCTCTGGATCCGATGGTGATCTCGAGTCATGTGATCCCTGTACGCATGTACTTCCTGGCCCATATAGGTGGGAGGTACTACGTAAGAGGACACAACGCTCTCACGTTTCACAACTTGTGTGGAACGAGGACAAGGTGAGAGCGTTAAAGACAAGGCGGGGTAAGCTTCAGGGGGGACCACATCACGATGATATACCAGACGTCGTGGCCAACTATTTAACAGAAGCTGGGTTCATACACGTGGCTCGTATGAGTCATATTCAGGTATGTAATTTGTAAAATTTTTTAATTAAAATATCGTATGTGGACTTTGTATAATTGTTGTTTTTCCTTCAGATCGATACCCCCATGATCTCTGCATTGGTAGAGCGGTGGAGACCTGAGACACATACGTTTCACATGACCCAGGGAGAGATGACGATTACATTACAGGACGTGGCTGGTATACTTGGTTTGCCTACTGACGGGCAAGCAGTTACCGGAGCTACAACATTGAATTGGGTTGGTATGTGTCAGCAGGTCTTTGGGACTGCCCCTGTTTCAGGCACAGACATTCACGGGGGCGATCTACGTATTTCTTACCTGGACAGGATATATGCAGATTGGTTTGCAGTAGCACACAATCATGAGGAGGTGCGGCGTTACACTAAGGCACACATTTTGCGGCTTTTAGGCTCATGGTTAGTGTGTGACAAATCAGGTGGGAGTAAAATTGCCTGTCGTTACATTCCGCTGCTAGCAGGGGACTTTACTGACATCGGCAGCTACAGTTGGGGGTCTGCGGTTCTCGCCCATCTATTTAGACATTTATGTGTGGCAACAAACCCGCGGACTGTTAATATGGGTGGTTGTCATATATTACTGCAGATATGGGCTTGGATTAGATTCCCCCCATTTCACCACCCATCCCGCAGCCTACCCACCCCGAGTGGCATTTTGGTCACAGGTATATTTTATTAACTCATATTGACTAATTTATTACATGTTCATTTTCCGTATTAGTATGATAATTTGTTACTTATTCTATGACAGGTTTAATTCCCTAACTCCCTTTAAGCCACATGAGCAGTCTTGGTATCGGGCAAACCTTGACACGCTTTATAGAGACGAGGTTTGTGCTAACTATTTAGTAATAGTTTTTAATTAATTTACATGTTATAGTTGGGGGTAATTCTGTATCTGTTACTAATTTTTTTATATGTAGGTTGTGTGGCAGCCATATGGAGAGTACCTGACAGCATTGTTTGTATCTGATCATGAGCGGTACTTATGGTTGGCCATTACTCCTATCATTTGCTTCCACACAGTTGAGTACGCTCAACCGGATAGATGTATGCGACAATTTGGTTTAGATCAGCCCATACCACGGAGACCAAGAAAGCTTAAGGGTGTTCATGATCTAACTCTGCGAGGGAAGAAGGATGATAATTGGGAGCGTAAGATGAGGGCCTTCATACATCGGTGGACGATCAGAGATACGTCCATACGTGTTCCCCCTGTACTTGTAGGGTTGATGTCCCCGAACCATGAGTACCTACACTGGTACAGACAGCGAGGGAAACGGTTCGTCGCCAGGAAAGCTGCAAGGGTTGGACGAGCAGTGAGTTTTGACAATTCAATTTTGAATTTGATTATGTGTTTTATACATTTGTAATTAATATATGTTGTTTCTTTTCTTCATAGATTGATGGTTTGGAGATGATATATTTTGATTGTGCCTCACTCGGATAATCCCAATCAATATATGTGTAATGTGGAATTTCTGACCAAAAAGGATCAACAGGTGCATCGTCTACACGTACTACGTAATAATAATAATAGAATTGAGTTATTTTCTTAATGGATAATTGCGACATCGAAACACACCGTATATTAATTCGTAGCATACCTTCAGGATGTTCTGGTGCTTGACTCGATGTTGTGTCATGATGTACAACCATACGAGACTCCCCCAAATCATGCCATGGTTGAAGTTCATTACCAGACCTGACACATTCTTCGTCATTGTCCGATGCACTCGCATCCTCTGCAAGAAGACGATCCTCCATTGCAATATTTTCTTCATCATCTTCGTCATACTCCTCATCCATAACCCAAGTAGGGTCATGTTCATCTTCATCAGACATGTTAACTGCAGGAGCAACAGATGAGGATGCAATAACAGGAGAAGTAGACCTAACTGACCTCATTGGTATAACAACTTCCTCCGCGGTGGTAATATCCACATACAACTCTAGGAAATCCTTTCGGGATTGGTTGGAAAACTCTTCCATTACCATATCGATGTCTTCATCATCGACCAATTGCAAGCTCATGTATTGTTCAAGTTGCCATAATCTTGCTGTGACTAGAGTGATCAATTGGTTGTCTGCGAGACATAATTTTTGACGTATTTTCTGATGCAGCTCTGCAACCGTTGAGTTCCGTTTAATACGTGATGGCCTTTTCTCCCCTGCAAAAATAACACCACGACGACCTTCTTCTATCCTACCGTTAAAATAAAGAACAACACGAATAGTATCAGAACTCATTTTAAAAATCAAAATATGAAAAGATAAAATAAAATACGAGTAAACAAGTGCAAACTATCAAAGAGTTTTAAGCATAACAATGAGAGAGTTGTGAAGAGTGTGTAGGAGGGTGGACGTTTAAATAGAGTGCAGTTTAGTCACTCACGCCCAGGATTGGGCAGGACCACCCAGTGGGTCACGCCCTACATTGGGCGTGTTACCCCTGTGGGTCACGCCCTTCCTTGGGCGTGTCTCTCTCCTCCTTGGTCACGCCCTGTTTTGGGCGTGTTACCCAGGGTGGTCACGCCCCCTTTTGGGCGTGATTGACTGCTATAGTTTCGTAATTTTTTTTAAAACAACTACTTTTTCGTAATTTTTTATTAAAAAAACAATAAATTAATTTTTTTGCCTATTTAACCCATCCAGTAACCTTATTAACAAATACTAAAATCTTATATATGCAATGCATATCACGAACCCAACAAATAATTGTTTTGTAACTGAAAAATCATAATAAGTGCATTTATACCTAACTTTGCACTCATGATTTGAAATTAGAATTTAAACTCGTAATAAATTAGTTCCCACCAAAATACAATAATTCTTTTTGCCAATCCGATCGTCAAGTTTAAGCAGGGTATAACTAACATGAATAAAATTTCAAGGAAAAAATACTCTGTGCATTCTACATCTGATCTTATTGTGATTTCAATTTTCAAGGAAAAAAAAAAATTTCAATTTCAATTAGAATTTACTACTGTGTTATATACCCCTTATTCTTACTTCAATTTTTGAAGAGGTTTACTTTGCATTCCCTCATAAAGGATGTGCTGATAAGATAGTTGGAGGAGAACCTGCTTGAATTCTGATTTCCCCCAAAAGTATGTGCGATCAGATTTGGATATATATAGCTTTTCTGGAATTATAAGGAGAGAGTACGAAGAATTTGATGGTTTTAAACTAAGAAGGAAGGAAGTATGCAGGTTTTTGACAAAGAAGAAAGTAGGTTTTTCTCCAATAAAATGTTAGATGAAGTGGAAAGAAATTATCTTGTCGATTTTGCAATTTAGAATTATATATCTTGATTGAAGTTACGTGGCTTATAAAGATGTTGCTTGTTTATAGTTTCAGACTTTCAATCAAGGGTTTTATGTTTATCATTTAACATAATATAACTTCACTTTCCTATACATACATTAAAGAGGTGGGGTCCACATGTTTTTCTTTCTCTTTCATCATTCTGCTTTCTCTCTCCTTTTAATGTGAGAGTTGGAAACAACACTTAAATTATGTTACATAACACTAATAAAACCCTTCAATCAAATATGTGAATTTTAACCAGTTGTTGTGTTTATGAGGATATGTTACTACAGGCAACCTTTCTGCCAAATATAATAAGGGGAATCTATAATACCTGATGTATAATTTAACCAACTCTTAGCACATAACAAGTATTGGTAGGTTTTAATTAAGATTTGGCTACTTATAAATGAACTCTCATCATGGAAAACTGAATTCTCTTCTTTGATATGGCTGAAAATGGGGGGATCTTGGTAAAATATTGGGGCAGGTTCTTCAGCTATTAAAGGAGTATAAAACAGTGTAGTTAAAAGGTGCCGAAAAGCACACGTAAGGCTCTAATGCGAAATGAGGGAAGGGGCTAATGCCTCTTGCTATATGATGAGGCATAGCTCCAATATGAACTCATGCCTTGAGGGCATTTTTTTTTCTCAATTTCCTTTTTTCCTCTCTTCTATACTTTCTATCATTAAATTTGTTTCTTTAATTACTGTTCTATTCTTATTACCTGCTTTATTTTCTTTAATTACTGTTCTATTCTTTAATTAGCTTCCTGTTTTCTGATTACTTGTTGCATGTTCTGTTTTCATTCAGTATTCATGCCGTGTGCAGTATTATCTAATCTAGGAATTTACCTTAAAATTAAGAATTTTGATTTTGAGGGCTGCTGCACATCTATTTTGATAATGAACTATGACTTTAGAGATTGTTGTGAACTTATTTATTATCATGCTTTATTAGTTAAAATATTAATTTTTTTATATGTTATTGCCTTACATCAGTGAGGTGTGCACTTTTTGGCTCCTCTAGGACTTTTTCACCTTTGACTAGGGGTGGCAATACCTTGACCCGCGGTTCACCCGTGACACGGAAAACGCGTGTCGTAAAATAATCGGGTCGTGTACGCGTTGTGTAAATGTGACCCGTTTTTTTTTTGTCGGGTCACGTGTTTTAGGGACAACCCGCGGGTCATATTCACTTGTCATTTTTTTAATTTTGAATTAAATAATTTATTATATTATTATTTTTATTCATTTATATATTGATGTATATAGTCATTGTTTAGTATAAAAAGAATAGAAGGAACTAAAAATCTCAAAAAACATAAGCTAATCTTTTTTTATTTTTTTATTGTTTTTAATTTATTTATTTTTCAAAAAAAATCACTTTTTTTTTTTAATTTTAAATTTTGCGGGTCGTGTCGTGTCGCAAACGTGTTTTGTGACCCGTTTACAAAACGGGTCGTGTCATCGTGTCATATTAAAGGGCCGTGTCGTGTCGTGTCGGGTTGACCCGTTTAACCCCTATTTGACTACCTCAGTAAGAAAACATTGTTTTATTCACTACACACACAATTGGCTTTTGATTACTGTTTTTAAAAATAGTTTTTTAATTTCCAAAATAAAAAAATAAAAAAATTCGTTTGGTAAGCCTGTTTTGTAAAAAAAAAGTTTTAAGAACTGTAACTGTTTTTTTTTGTTATTTTTTTTTGGTTTTTAACTTTCTAAACAAAAAAAACACAGAAAATAACTGTTTCATTATTATTCTACAAAATAATTTTAAGAACAAAAAAATCAAAACACAATCATACCCCCCCTTGTTTTCTTTTCTCACCAAAGACTTGGCCAAAAGGTAAAATCCAAACACTTTAAAATAGCTGTCGTTTAATCCCACATTTATAAGATCACTAGGACCTCAAAGCATGAAATAGTGTCATTCCTGTGATCTGAAACATGATATTACACATGCTAAGGTAATAATCTGGCAGTTGGCTGTAGTTTCTTTAATTTTTCCTTTGTTATGAATGCATTAATTTCTTAACTAAAAATCCTTTGTTAATGGATGTCATGACAATTCTAATTTATCTTTGGGAAATAGAGTCCACACAAATGAAATCTGTTAATAAAGTTAATCCCGAAATCTGTTAATCCCGAAATCTGTTAATAAAGTTAATCACCAAAGACTTGGCCAAAAGGTAAAATCCAAACACTTTAAAATAGCTGTCTCCCACATTTATAGAGATCACTAGGACACTCTTGTCGTGTCATTCCTGTGATCTGAAACATGATATTATACACACCAATAATTGACAGTTGGCTGTAGTTTCTTTAATTTTTCCTTTGATTGAGCATGAGTTAAAAAGTTTCTTTGTTAAATGTCATGACATTTTATTGTGAGGTAAGGTATCACAAATGTCTGTTAATAAAGTTAATTCCTTATACATTGGATTCCTTAGCTCTGCTAGGGTTAGGGTTAGGGATTTCCGATGATTCCTGCCACCGCCGGCCGCTCGCGATCAACTGAAGAGGAGGATAATCTCCAAAGAAGTGTGAAAAAGAGTAAGGGAGGAGATGATAATTTCACCAGTGAACAAACCATGACTCCGCGTGAAGAAGAATGGATGAAGGACAACATGTCCTTCAAGGAAATGTTAATGCGCCACAATGGAGAGTGGGAGGATCGAATTGAAGAGATCAATGCAGAGGATAAGGAGAATCAATCAGAAGATGTAGTCATCGAAGATCAACCGGAATCGCCAGAAGTGATTACGGAAGAAGATGGGGAAGGCAGAGTGAATTTTAAGTTGTCAGATTCCTTTAAGAAGAAAGCATGGCAACACTGGCACCAATCCTTCTTCGTAAAATTGATGGGGAAAAAGGTCTCTCTAGCATTTATGAAAAAGAAAATGGAGAACATGTGGGCACGACAAGGTAAGATCTTTGTAACTGATCTCGAAAATGACTATTTTTTAGTTCGTTTTTCTGATAAAAAAGACATGGATTTCGCCCTCACAGCTGGGCCTTGGATCATTTTTGATCATTATCTAGCCATTAGGTCATGGGAACCTGATTTCCACCCCTATCAGGCATCTATTACTCGTATTATGGCTTGGGTGCGGTTGCCTGAATTTCCAATAGAATATGTTCACACCTCTTTAATTAAGAGTATTGGGAATTGGCTTGGAAAATTTGTGAGAATTGATGCTGCTACTACTTCATTAGCTCGAGGTCGTTTTGCAAGAATGTGTGTGGAATTAGATCTCACGAAATCTTTGCAAGTGGAATATAAAGTTGAAGGTAGACTGAAAAAGGTAGAGTATGAGGGGTTGCATCTTATTTGCTATGGTTGTGGAATGTATGGTCACAGGTTGGAAAATTGTCCGAATAGAATATGTGGAGTAACTGATAAGGAGAATTCTGAAGTGGAAAAGGACATAAATACTCACGAAATTAGTATGGAAGATGGTAAAGATGCGGCTGAGGAAAAATCC
>JAVKPL010002682.1:0-10122 GCA_032173675.1 Gastrolobium villosum | reverse complement strand
TTTTAAGGATGCTCATCTTTTCCAAGTTTGATATGAAATCAGGTTTTTGGCAATTTGGATTAGATCCTGCTGACAGATATAAAACTGCTTTCTGTATTCCTAATGCTCAGTACCAATGGAGAGTGCTTCCATTTGGTCTCAAAGTAGCTCCTTCTCTCTTCCAGAAAGCAATGACCAGAATCTTTGCTCCACTTTTGGATACAATCCTTATCTATATTGATGATATTCTTCTTTTTTCTAAAAACATGGAAGAACACAGGAAATTGCTCAATCAATTTGTAGAACTAGCTAACCAATATGGGCTCATGCTTTCTGAGAAAAAGATTTATATTGCCCAGACTGAAATTGATTTTCTGGGAATGCATTTTTCAAAAGGAATGTATCAACCACAACAACACATTGCAGAAGGACTTGCAGAATATCCTGATGAAAATCTCACTTTTAAACAGATTCAACAATTCTTAGGAATTGTTAATTATGTAAGAGATTTCATTCCTCAAGCAGAAAAGTACACCAGTGTACTTTCAAAACTTCTAAAGAAAAATCCTCCTCCTTGGGGTCCAGAACAAACCCAAGCTGTCAAGGAATTGAAAAAGATTGCTCAGAATCCACCAGCATTGAAAATTCCCAACACTGGTAAGAGAATTCTTCAGACAGATGCCAGTGATCATTTCTGGGGAGCTGTCCTCATTGAAGAAGTCGACAACAAGAGATACTATTGTGGACATGCAAGTGGCCAATTCACAGATGCAGAATTGCATTATCATACCACTTACAAAGAAGACTTAGCTGTCAAAAATGGAATCAAGAAAATTGATTTCCATCTTCGTGGTTATAATTTTGAAGTCCAGATGGATAATTCTTCCTTTCCAAAAATCCTGGAATTCAAAAACAAAATGCCACCAGACCCTCAGATCCTTAGACTAAAAGATTGGTTTTCTAGATATAATTTCTCTGTCAAACATATCAAAGGAAGCCACAATATCATCCCTGACCTCTTATCCAGACCTTCCAAACCTAAAGCTCTTGTTCAAGTCATTTCCAGCATAGCCACTGTACTTTTCCTCTAATATTCATGAATGAGCCATTACCCATAGGAGCCAAGCACAAAAGAGTCTATCCTCTAGAATTAGGTCAACCCACCTCAGTTTACCAAATCCAAAAGTTTGCCAAAGAATTTTATTTTTATTACTGCTATAAGGTAGGAAAAGCAAAAAAAAAGAAGAAATTATTCCCTTTGTCTTTAACCCAGAGATTCTTTTTCTGCATATTTTAGAAGTCTTTCCTGCCATAGGATATGACATTACAGAAGATACACTCTGGTGCATATGGTGTCTCACTGTCAATCATTCAATTCCTCTTGCTCTTATAGTTAACAGAACTTATGGGATTCTTATAACTCCTGATGTAGTAGATGCCTTCTTATGGAACTTGTTAGAATGGTATTCCCCATTGCCATGGTGGAGAAAAGAACTGCACAAGATCATCCTATCAAAGGAACAAGAAGGAAAAACTGAAGAAGAGGTTTTTGAAGATCACTGCCATTTTCATCATTCACAAACCATACTGGCAAAGGTCTGACGGAATTATTTGGTCTCAGAATATTGCATACCTCTGGGGATATTTCAATTATTATCCATTAGATTCTTATTCCAAGAAGACTTTGTTGAAACATGTCCAAGAACTTAATGGATATGTAGAACCAGAAGACCAGCCCAGTTCATCACATGGACCAGGCCCAAGCTATTCACAAGACCCAATGCAGATTGATCTAATCTTTGATCCAATAGATCCAAATGTTGATGTCATGAATGAGATAGTTGAAGAAAAAGCCAAAACAGATAAGCCTTGGTGGAAAAAGATGTATGGTGATGTCCACTCAGAAGAAATGAGAGCTTTAAATTTGTCCATTAGCACTAACACTAACGATGACGCTAATGATGATGTAAAAAGTGAGAAGACAAGTGTGTGATTGTAATTTAAAGTGTGTGTAATGATTCAGCTTTTACAAAAGTCGAATTATTAAAGTGTGTGAAATAATGCAACTTTTAGAAAAGTTGTTTGTCTTATTGTATAATTATGTCTGGTGAGGTGTCTTTTACTATGCTTGTTGTTATTTTGTTTCCTTGCCTATAAAAGGAAACCTTGTGTGCTTGTATCCTCAGAACAAGTTTGAATGAAATAAAACCTTGTGTGTGATTTCCTTATGAGTTTCTAAAGAGTTTCTCTTCTCTCTGAAAGCTTAGTATAATGTTCTTACTATATTTACTAATCTCTGGATGAGGAAGTTAGTATGCTCTACACTTGCCCTGCAAAGGGATCCTGTGCATCAGAAAATGGACTCTGAAATGATCCAGTTGTACGGTCCTCTCATCTGTAAGAATTCATGGATCATAGTCTCCGATGAAAGAGCTAATAGGCTAAGGGGTGCCGTGGAACGCTGATATAGCTGGATGACTAATCTATGGGTTCTTAAGGATTGTGAGGCTCCCGATTATTTGGTATCAGAGCCAGCCAATGTGTCATCCCTGATGACAGGCTCCCTGCCCGATGGAAGCAGCCTTAAGGAAACTCTTCGAGTTTCTTCCAGAGAGAGGGTAAAGATAGTAATGATATTATATAAGGTGAGTAGTAGAAGAACTTCTCAAACCATGAATAACACCAACACTGAGAATACCTAGCCTATTATGCTAAAATCCTCCTTGTCCCTTCCTAAACACATTCCCTCAAAATCTCCTCTAAAATAGAAAACCTTTAGAGTACTCTTATGTCCCTGAAGATGCAAAAATCCTTGAAACAGTACCACCCTTGCTTAGTCCTTATAATATCTTCAAAAGACAGAAAAATGTACTAAAAAGTATCACTAAGTTGATCTCTACCAAGAGGCCAACAATGAAAGAATATGTTCAGTCTTCCAGGATGGATCAGTGTGAGCTTCAAGCCACTTCTCAAGAACAGTACGTAGATCTGGAGATTCCTACTGAGTTGATCACCCACTGGAGACAAGAGGGTTATACTGCACTGCATTTTGGTGCAATAAGACTAATCCTTTCACTCCATGGAAGAAAAGGTCTTCCAATTACAGCTCGTGTTGCTCTGCTAGACTCAAGTTTCATTCATTATGAGAATGCTGTTATTGGAACTGTGCTGACAACTCTTCATGCGGGAAGTGTGGTTTTAACCATCTTTCCAAATTACAATGTGAGCCTGAAAGATAGAACCTTGCCAAAAAGGTTGAAGGTGCAGATACAGCTTACTGGAGCTGATCAAGTTTCTGAGGCTTATGCAACAACTCTTCGTCAAGATTATGCTGTAGATCTTCCTTAACTTCCTAATAGCCACAATGATGCTTTGTTCGTCATGGCCAAAAATCCAGAAGATACACCTTCGATCATCCAGATTCCGAGAAAGATATCTCGAGAAGAATTGACGGAATTGATTCCTTTAGAATGGCTGACTAATTATGAAAAGATTCATAAAGCCAACAAGCCCATCCAGTCGCATGAGGCTAGTTTCATAAGGTCTGTTGATGGAACTGTCAGAACAATCTTTAAGAAGCCTGATACAGTAGCCAACAGCTCTACTCTTCTGATCTTCCAGTCCATAATGATATCTCCCTGTTATAAAGAAGATTGGATCCCTGTTCATGGGATAATGCCAGATGGATCTCCCATTTATACTGATCGTATTGATGGTCACTTCATATGGGATGTAGATCCTAATATGTGTGATCCTGAGTGCGATTGTTGGATGCACACATGAGATACTTCTGATGAAGATGAAGATGAAGAAGAAGAAGAACCAAGGAGTAGTAGGAGTCGCTGCAAACCACCATGTACAAATCAATCTTAAATGTATACCATTACTACCATGACTGTCATATAATCTTGTCACACTAAAAATATTCATTTGTGTCCATATCTCAATCATGCCAACTATCTATTTCACTCCTTATGTACTCAACTTTCTCTCCAGGTTCTTCGAAAAAATCACCACCATGGTGAAACAAAAGGTTAACTTGATACATTTACCATGGAAATACGCACAAGACTTATTAAATTGTGATTAAAAAATAAGCCAAATTAGCGGTCCTTGTGAATTATGCAACAAAAACAGGGACAACACAAACAATACTACATTACTGATAAGGACTAGACATAACAGAAAAGAGAGACATGATCGATCACAACAAAATGCACACAAAGTAGAGACATAACAAAATTCAGATAAAAATTTTATTCTTTATTTTTTTAAGGAGTATTAAGATAAAAAAATTGATATCACAAAAGTTTAGTGACAAATAAAGTATTATTTAATTATAATAAAAAATTATGACCCGGTGGGTCAACCTGCCCCGCAGCGGGTTAAACCCGTTTTAACCCACTTTTAGGCGGGGCGGGTTAAAGAAGGTTGGCGGGTTGAAAACCTTAACCTAATCCGCCCCGTTTTAATGGATGACGGGTTGACCCATCGGGTTTAACCCATATTGCCACCTCTACTCACCATGACTCATGGTCTACTAATTGGCTAGCTCTCTTTTAGCCTTTAACACTAGATTTCATTCAATGACTTATGATTTATTAGGACAAAATAGCTATGTACATGTAACATGACAAACCTCATTATGATAACTATTTTAAAGATGAGAATGTTGACTAAGGCCTATTGATCTGGTTTTGCATGCAATGTTAAAGAATAATATAAATCATTAAAAAGGCTATTACCCAACATCTTAAGGTTTTGAGTTGAAGTGGTTCTTTAACATGATATCAGATCTTCAGTAATCATAAGGTCACAAGTTCGATCCTCACCGCCCCCACTTTAAAGTGGAATTAACAAAAAGGTAAACCAAAAATTGGGCCTGTGCAATATCCATGCTTCTAGCCCAAAGTGCTCTTGCGTGAGGGGGTGTGTTAGAGAATAATATAAATCATTAAAAAGGCCCTTACCCAACACTTTAAGGTTTTGAGTTGAAGTGATTCTTTAACATGCAATGTCCTTCAAGAGTACATATAAATTATTATATGCTTGAACAATGGGACACTGTATATTAAAAATGAAAATCAAATCAATGTATATCATCTAATTTATCATTAGTGTGGATACCAAAACATTAAACCACAAACAAACAATAAAAATTGAAAAAAAAAAAAATCAAATCGCAAAATCGCAAAATGATATTAACCACGGCAGAATAATTAATACAAGGATGGTTTACCTCCAACCGTCTTTGGAATACATTTATTCCACGACGGCTGCAATGTAACCGTCGTCATTTTCCAATATCCAATAGCGGTATGTCTAACTGTCGTAGTAATGGCCACAATACCTGAATCTAATGCAGTTAACATGCAACCATCGTGAAATAACCGTCGCAAAATACACATTATCTTGTAGTGATTAAATACACAAATAAGTACAACAGAAACGTATCAAACGATACACACATATCTAAACAAAAGCAACAGCCTAACTAACAAAAAAAACAACCTAACAACCTAAGTTTAAATGAATGCAGATTAGTACAAATAAGATTGAATTCAAATAAGTGTAGATAATAGCTAAGGGAGGATCATATCCTAACAACGGACACCCTACTTGGTCTTGAGCTCGACCATGCTAGGCACATAAAACCCCAGAGGTTGGGCATAATAAAACAATAATAAATTAGCAAAGGCCCCCACGATTGGGAAGGATAAACAACATATTAATTGTATGTACATGTCATTACGGTTAGATGTAATAAAAATTAATAAGTTTTCAAAAACACCTACAGTTGAGCCAATAATTTATTCGAACATGTCATTAACTATAATGTGTGAATTGAAATTTGTTCATGATTATGTTTTAATATGTGGATGAATTATGTGGTAACACAACTAAATGAGGTTATAACTAGAAATGCTCAAAGTTACCGAAATTTATTTCTCATATATTTATATTGTAATTTCTAATCTATTCAGTTAGACAAACGTGTGTACGCACAAGGAAGACACTGTTTTGCTATTGAATGAACTCTGAAAATGGTATATTTCTACTACCTTATGACCAAGTGGATGCAACTCTTTTGTACCATACCCAATCTTTTGTCATGATTAACGAAAATATCTTCCGAATATGGATCAGTTTCCTAAATGGGTGAAGTATGCCAAAACTCCAAGATATCTCCGATTGGCCCTTGGTAAGCTGAGAGTTCTCAAGGGGAAAAGTGTTTATGGGCTAAGATTATTTACCCACTTACCAAAAACAAAAAAAGAAAATATTATTTACCCACTTCAAAATAGTTTTCCTCCCTTCCTTTTAACTTTTAAGTTGTTATTTTTGTTGTTAGGACTTAGGAGTGTTCGAGTCGCTGGTGCTAGTTTTGTCTCACCTTCCTGGATTTTGTCAAACACTTCAGTCAACGAGATGAAACAAGGAAACATTTTATGTTAAACAATATTGCACAAGGTATATCAAAATTTTGTTATCGTGGAGACAAAAACCAAGATCAGGAAATATTAATCTGTTCATTTATATTGTACCAAATTAAAAAAAAAAAAAAAGCTGTTCATTTATAAACAAGGTTGTGATATAAGGCTACTTCCATTCACAACAGCTATAAGCGAAGAAGAGGCCTTTAAAACTCTTTTTTTTCTTTTCTTTTTCTTTCTCCCAACTTCAATCCAAATAGCCCGTATATATATACATTTGCTTTAGCAAATTCAACTGTCATCTTCAGAACATGAACGGCGTGGGAGAGAATGTTGGCATAATCGTTGGCATGGCAGCTGACCTGCAACATACCACAAAAATAAAGTTACACGTTAATGACGTCGTCAATAAAATCATATTCAAATTGGATTTTATATTTGTTATATTACATGACCTAATTCTATTTTTCTACAAATTTATTAAAATCGGTCTCGAGGTACTGGGTCACTGGTTGAACCACATGACCCAGTGATTATATATAAATTTATAATTTATATTAAAAAAATTATAAATATACTCAAATAGCTGAAAAAATAATATAAACTCTAAATATTTTAATATAAAAATAAAAAATTATACATTATTATCCAATAAAGGATCAAATAAACACATAATGCTTGTTATATTGGTGTTTTAGGTTCGGTAAACGACATCTCTAACTATCAAATCAAAATTCCCTGCATAGTACATAATTGAGATAATATTAAGATTGTAGGTACATAATTTATGTAAATCAATAAGTAACAGATCACTCAAATATGTCAATTATGATTTTTTTTGGAATTTTTTTTTTTAAATATTTTTTTTAAAAAAACCCGGGCCGGGTCACTCGTTTTTTCACCAAAACCGGCAGGGTCGCACCGGGTCGTATCGGGTCTGATACTTGACCGATCCAATATGATAACTGGACCCGTCAGATTATCGGTTCACCGAGTTCCGGGTCAACCCGGTCGGTCCGATCTGATTTTCACAACAACAAATACATTAAAGAGGTGGGGTCCACATATTTTTCTTCTTTTTTATCGTTCCACTTTTTTATTTTTATTTTTTCTTCTTTCTATTATGTGTGTAGAAAAATAAAATTAGATAATATCACATAACAAACATAAAAATAATTCAAATAACTTGCAATTATTGCACACACCGTTGCATTATTTTCACACAAATACCACCGGAGTGCAAAATACGAATGGCCACGATATGACAATTGACAAATGAAAACTCACGACGTGTGCTAATTTTCTCATATACAAGTTACATATCTAAACCACTGAAGTATAAATTAATAGTCTTGTTATAAAGTGGCTTAACTGCTTAAAGTTTCATATAAAAGATAGAAGTGTATTATATTTATATATTTTTTATTTATAAAATTCTTACAAATTTAATTATGTAATTTCGGGAATAGATTTTTAATTGAGTCAATTTTCGAAAATACATAATTAAATTTATAATTATAAATAAAAAATTTATAAATATAAACTTTTTCAAAATGATATAAAGTGTCTATTTTTCTCTAATTTGAAATACAACAAACTTTTGTATATATATAAAAAAAAATACAACAACCCCCTTGAAATTAATCTTTCGGTGTGAATAGATTTTCAGAATTTGATTTTTTTTCAAAGTTAGAGAAGTACACTTTAGAATATAAAATGTGAAATTATAACATATATTTATCACAATATGAACAGTTATTTTTTTAAACAAAAATTATAACTATACACTCTACTCTTTAGAAAGTAGATTTATTAGTTTACAAGAGATAAATTCTAATTTTTAAAAGAAAAAAAAATGTTTATAAATTATCTGTATTTATTCCCATAACGACGTCATTTTGGTATTGAAATCTTAAAAGATTATAAATATAAAAACTATTATAATCTTGAAATAAATTAAAATTATAAAAATACTATAATTTCCGCTCAAAAAATGCCCCAAAGCGATGTGGGATTACTAAGTTACATGTACGTAGTAATTACAGAAAAAACGAAATGAACTTTTTCTATTAATATTAATAATACCCACAATTTTCTCAAAAAAAGTCAACAAGTCAACTGCATAATAAACACTTCCAAGCAAAACAAACATAATAAACACTTCCAAGCAAAACATACATACCAACTATTAAAATTCAATTTTAAAAATGCCTTGTGGGTGTAGTTCTAACACAGCATCAGCTGGCCCATTAATAGTGCCTCTAAAATTAAGCATATATCATTTTTTTATTTTATTTTTTTGGAAACAAACGTATATGATGATTTTATTTTCCTTCATAAATGACTCCCACAATTTTATATCTTAATTTTGAACCTTTTCTTCTACAGAGCATTAATTAGTTAAATTAAACGTTCTAACTCACCCGTAATAACCGTCGCTGTAACTCCGGTGACGAACCTTGGCAGCACCGCCAGAACCGGCGGCAGTGGCGCTCCTCTTCTTCACGTCCTTTCCGGTTGAGGCCACCGCACTGTTTCTAGGCGACACTGCCTTATCCTCTGAGATCGATCCCAGCGACGGCTTCCAATCCGTCGCGCCAATCCTCCCCCGCTTCTTGCGGAAGACACGGCGGGAGGAATCAGCGGCGGCGGTCGGCACCTGAACGAGCCACCTCTCCTCCTCCTCCGGCCGAAGAGCCCTCTTCGACTCGCGCTGCGTGAGCGAGCCACAACAAGAAACAAACTCTAAGAAAAACCTCATCTCTATAGCTAACTCCTTTTCTCCTTTGTTTTTTTTTCTTTTGTTCGAAAGAAATTGAAAGAAAAAAAAAAACAAAGAAGGAAAAGGAATTGACCAGAGATGATAGGTTTAGGTAGGGTTCGAAGCTAGAGGAAGGAGAAGGAGAAGGAGGAGAAGGAGGAAAAGAAAAGAAGTTGGTAAATGGGTTTCGTTGTTTATAGAAATTGAAAAGGAAAAAAGAGAAGTGGGTTCAGCTTCGTGTATGTGAATCACCGGGTTTTGCTTAGGAACACTAAAGAGTCCCACTTTTTATAGCGTGAGAGTTGCCACGCGATTGCGATATAGTAACTTCCCGGCAACATTTTGTCGTTATCCATTACGCTATAACACTTTACCCTGTTATTCTTTGTTATTTACAGGTAATGCCCCTGCGTATTAATATGTTTAAATTAAGGGAAAAGTTTTTCTGATGTCAATGACTTAATTTATATCGTCACACTACAAAGAGGTGACACTTTTATTTATTTTTTTATCAACTCTCTCTCCTTTTTATTTTATTTTCTCTCTCTTAAAATGACACAACTTTAAATCCTTTAAAATGACACACACTTTATCCATAAATTAATTCTTTTTCATTAGCTTTTTTTAATATATAAACTTAATTGTGGCTATTCAAATTAAAAGTCTAAAGTTAATCCATTTTTTTATAAAAAAAAGCACATAGGAGAAAACACATAATTATTTACATTTTATTCAATTTGTGTGTGGATTAGATATGTGCTTAAACTCAAATCTTTACGTTTGTTATATTGTAGTTTTAGATATTTAACGATTGTTTTTATTCTTCTTTTTATATTTTCAATATAAGGTTTTTGATATTGGATATTTTGTATTTTATTTTTTGAAATCAAAAAATTAAAAAAAAAATCAGTTCCATTCATATTAATTCACTATCCTTAAATGGATTTT
>JAVKPL010002681.1:0-10047 GCA_032173675.1 Gastrolobium villosum | reverse complement strand
AAAAACATCTGTAGAACAAACTATATCATAAAAGTGATTTAAAAGAAAAAAAAAAAACTTACCTAAGCACATCCTAATTAGTTAAAGGGTTTTATAAGAGTTATGTTGTAGAAAAAGTGATTGTTTTAATGTTATAGAAATTCGTTTTGCGTGCCAGAGTTTTTTTTTTTTTTGCTGCGGGCCCCACAAAATGTTGTGAGTGTAGGAAAATTTTTCTGGTCATATTAAATGATAGATGATAAACGCGTAGTTAAAATATTGATTTTGTGAACGTAAGTTAAACACTTTGAACTTTACCACCACATGGTGGAGAACCCAAAAGTATTTTGTTTGTGCACATTGGAAGTGTTTTCTCATTTTATACATCACCATGTTATTGTTCAGGTTCAGGACTCGGTTGGAGCAGTAATTGTAGCAACAAATCAAACCCAAAATACTGCACCTAGATTCAACTTTGCTGAAGCAGCAGCCTCCTCTAGCAGGGGAAACCCACCAGCTCCGCTGCTTGTTGTGGAAGATCATCGTAATAAGTTGCCCCAATTATCACCACACTCTTCAGCTCCATCAATGAATGTAACACAATCTAACTATCCTTCACCATCCGTGGTAATAAAATGAACGATTCATGATCAGTATATACCTTTGGCATGTCATCATAATTCATAATAATGTGCCTTCATTCATATGCATTTGCTTTATACACTAACAGTGCTTCGAGGTGCAACATGTGCAAGTTGGTGCTTTCCCAATATTATGTCACATATTTTATTATATCATTAGTTAGTCTCTCATCTCAAAATGCATCTCAATGTATGTATGCACCACCAAAACACTCTTGAAGATTTCAAATAAGTAATTTTACCATAATGTACCCTCTCTACAAGTTTCTTTAATATTTGATTAGGTGGGATTGATCCATGGAGGAGCAGTTTCGTCAACTCAAGGCCAAGATATGACTCCGATGAGTTACTATAATCAATTTTCTCACATGCAAAACAATATGTAGGTTTTTCCTCCGATTTTATGAATTATGTTGTCATTATTATTCTTAATATATAATCAAGATTTAAACAACATATATATATTTTTTTATTGTCTAAATTCTCCTACGTTGTAGGATACATGATCTTGGTCCGCATAACCAGCACAGCACAAGCAGTCAGTTGTTGGTGCCAAATATCCTTGTAAACAACAATCACAATGGAATCAATAACCAGTACTCATCTTATCCGACATTATTTCAGCAAAACCCCGTGAGTGCAATCATCTTAAAAAAAAAACTTCCCCAACTATAGTTTTCACTGTTGAATAAACTTTAATTCAGGAGTTATGTGGGTTTTAATTTAGGAGTTATGTGGGTTTTAATTTTCAGTTTTTTTTTATGAAAGTTTATTGTGACGTTTAATGTGACTGTTACATAGTTACAACTTTTGTATTTTAAAATTCGATTGGTTGAATGAGAATGAGGGTCTTCAGCCTTAGTGAATATTCCGTGTTTTTTTTACGCTTCTCCAAAACAAAATTGAATCCTGTGTTTTTACTCTTCTCCTAACAAATTGGTATTAGAGTTATGGAGAGTGTGAGTAATATGACATTGCCTAAATTGACAAAGGGGAATTACGAGAATTGGAGCATCCAAATGGAGCTCTTCTTGGATCCCAAGATAGTTGGGAGATAATTCAAGATGGTTTCACAGAATTGGAATCTACCACAGGTTATACGGCAGCTCAAAACAAGGCTTTGAAAGAGATGCGATCAAAAGACAAGGCGGCGTTGTACATGCTGTTCCGAGCTGTTGACGAGTCAGGCTTTGAGAAGATTGCAAGTGCTGCAACTTCGAAAGAAGCGTGGGACATTCTGGCAAATGTCTATAGAGGAGGCAACCGAGTTAAGCAAGTTCAGCTTCAAACCCTTCGTGCCGAGTTGGAGGGAATGATGATGAAGGACACGAAAGGAGTATCCGAGTTCGTTACTCGTGTTCAAACCATTGTGAAACAATTGAAACGGAATGAAGAAGATATAGCTGACACCATAGTGGTGGAGAAGATCTTGGGATCTTTGACCGACAGCTTTGAGAACGTGGTATGTGCTATAGAAGAATCCAAGGACCTATCTACGCTCACCATTGACGAGCTAGCCGGATCCCTTGAAGCGCATGAGCAACGGAAGAAGAAGAAAGAGGAGACGCTTGAAAAAGCGCTTCAGACCAAAGCAACAATTAAAGATGAGAAGACTCTCTATTCTCAAAACTTCCGAGGTAGAGGACGTGGCCGCGGTGGACGAGGTACTGGCTGTAGTGGTAGAGGCCGAGGCCGAAGTCAAGAAGGTTGTAATGATGAGGTAGGACAATTAAGTCAACAGAACTGGCGTGGAAGAGGACGAGGTCGACGAGGAGGTCGGTCACATTATTCAGATATCGAGTGTTACAAATGTGGAAAGTTTGGTCACTATGCGAAAGATTGTAACTCGGACAAGTGTTACAACTGTGGAAAAGTCAGACATTTTACAAGAGAATGCAGAGAAGAGAAAAGGGTGTAGGGGACATCCAACCTAGCCACAGAAGGGGAGATGAAGGATGGTGTTTTGTTAATGACACACAATGAAGGAAGTTCAGTAGATGACATGGAATGGTATATTGACACGGGTGCGAGTAACCACATGTGCAGACATAAGCATTTCTTCAAGGAGATGAAAAAGGTGGAGACCAGACATGTTTCGTTCGGGGATGCCTCCAAGGTTGAGGTAAAAGGCCGTGGTACGGTATCCTTCCTACAAAAGGATGGGTTGATTGGCTCAATCCGAGATGTATACTATGTACCCGACCTAAAAAGCAATATTTTAAGCATGGGTCAATTAATGGAGAAAGGTTACTCAATTATGATGAAAGACTGAGTATTGTATTTGAAAGATGAACGAGGTCGGATGATAGTCCGAGTTGAAATGGGCAGCAATCGTATGTACAAACTGAACCTGAGAAGTGTACAGGTTGACTGTTTACAAGCTGAGGTGGAAGACAAGGCGTCACTTTGGCACCTCCGTTTAGGTCACCTACATTATGGTGGTCTAATCGAGCTGGCAAAGAAGAAGATGATGGACGGACTGCCTGAGATCAACTATGAAGGAAAGTTTTGTGAGAGTTGTGTACTTGGTAAGCATGCTAGGACCACGTTTCAGAAGAAGGCAAGATTTCGGGCCAAGAAGCCTCTAGAATTGATTCATACTAACCTGTGTGGTCCAATCACCCCATAATCCTTTAGCGGTAAGAAACATTGTATTTCGTCCATAGATGATTTCTCACGAAAAATTTGGGTTTATTTCCTGAAGGAGAAGTCCGAGGTGTTTGAAGTGTTCAAAAAGTTCAAGGTAATAATTGAGAAGGCAACAGGAAGATTCACCAAGTCGGTGCGTTCTGACCGAGGTGGGGAATATACCTCGACATAATTTATGACATTTTGTGAGGAACATGGGATAAGGAGGTTTCTAACAGCACTATACTCACCACAACAAAACGGCATGGCTGAAAGGAAGAACCGAACTGTTCTTAACATGGTTTGGTCAATGCTGAGGAACAAGAAGATGCCGAAAGAGTTTTGGGCGGAAGCTGTGCAGTGTGCTGTGTATGTGCAGAATCGATGTCCACATTCGAGTTTAGATGACAAAACACCGCAGGAAGCTAGGAGCGGTCAAAAGCCATCAGTGGCTCATCTCAGAGTATTTGGAAGTGTGGCCTATGCACACGTACCGGACCAGCTCAGAACTAAGCTCGAGGACAAAAGCTGGAAACATGTTTTTATGGGATATGATGAAAAAATAAAAGGGTATAAGTTGTTTGACCCCTTCAACGAGAAGGTTATAGTGAGCCGAGATGTAAGGTTCAATGAAGCAAATGAGTGGGACTGGAGCAATTCATCCGAGGTGAAGTTTGAAGGCGGGATCTCAACAGAAATTATCAACCCGGCAATTCCTGAAGCTTCTGATGATGAAGATGAGGTACGACAACCCAGGATGCGGAGCATACAGGACATCTATGAGTCAACAGGTGAGGTACATTTTGTTTTTCTTCTTGCAAATTCTGAGAATATAAGCATTGAAGAAGCCATCCGAGATAAGAAATGGCAAGACGCCATGGATGAGATGATAGAAGCCATTGATCGAAATAACACGTGGAGTTAGCCGAGCTACCTGGAGGAAGTCAGCCCATTGGGGGTAAAGTGGGTATTCAAGAAGAAGATGAATGCGCAAGGGGGAGATACAACGATATAAAGCTCGGCTAGTAGCAAAAGGCTACAAGCAAAAGGCAGGAATTGATTTTGATGAGGTATTTGCTCCCATCGCAAGAATGGAGACAATTCGGCTATTAATCTCACAAGCAGCTCAACATAGGTGGCAGATATTTCAAATGGATGTTGTAACAGCCCGTGTTAACCCGGTCCGTTAACACACTATCGTATTAAGCCACGCTTAATTAAAATGCGGAATAACTTTTTCTTTAATTCAATTATGACGTCATTAACTTAACCAACTTGATTACTTAATCATTTTCATAAAAATACTGCCTGTATGTAAATTGCAAGACAACTAACTGAATACCTCGTACATAAATATAATGTGAGTATCTAAAACCACAGGACTACAACATGCAGCCTGGGTCAAAATCCTGATACTTTAATTACAACATTAAACCAAAAGACAATAGTCAAACCATGTGGCATGGACAAACCCCATGCTCACCAAATAAGGCAACAATGCCCACAAAACAGTCTCAACATGATAACATAAATAAAGCGGAAAACATAACATAACAGCAGTCAATCCAGCAGAACAGCATATCAAACTATCAACTCAGCTCGGGCCTCCTGCCACCTGAGCCCTCAACATTACCTGATCCTGAAATAAGCGTCCCCAAACGTGGGGTGAGATCTCTAACAAGAAATCTCAGTAAGACAAGGGGTCCTCAAGGAGTCTCCACCCCAAGCTCACTTACATGTGTAATATAAGTTCTAAAAACAGTATTTACAGTATAAGTTCCAAAACTATGCGATGCAGCAATTATTCATGTCATGTGTGCATATCAAATCTACTGGCCAGAGAAATGTAGGAATACGTCTATGCCTACATGAGTACCAGGACGCTACCTGTACCTCACCACAGCCTCACCATCTTGTATGTACTACATACTCAGGCTTACCGTATAGGTGGACACCACATGATATCATAATAGCTCATTACATATAAACAGCTCAACAGCATTTCAAAATAATCAAAGCATGTAACACAGCATGCATAAACCCATCCCCATGGGACATGGTGGAACATCAAAATGGCTAAACCGAGGACACGAAAGCTTACCTTGCAAGCTAGCTATCCAAGCCAAGAGTCCAACCACTCACTAGTCCTCAACCAGCAGTATCACAATCTGATATGGACCATTTATCAAGTCAATATTAATGCACAACATGCATACAACTTAAAGACTACGCCTTTCCTTTACGTTTTACGTCTTAAGGCTTCCAACAAAGCCATAAGCCCTTAATCATATGATTCTGACTTAGTCCTTTTATTACAGAAGTTCAACTTCCTTAAACTAGGGTCCACACACACCCCATAGCTTACTGTTCATACAGTGAAGCTACTGTCTGCGCAGAACCCAGGATATCCGGATATCAGAAGGGGCATATCCGGATATGCCATATCCGGATATCACACTGGACATATCCGGATATGTCATATCCGGATACCCAGATCCCATATCCGGATATCAATATCCGGATACCATATCCGGATACTGATATCCGGATATCTGTTCGACAGATATCCGGATATCTCACGACAGAATGCAGTTTCTGCATTTCGTGAATATCCATCCCAAAGATCCAACTTTTAACACATGTACACGTTAAAGCATGCATCTTTAAGCATATACAAGTTCATTTAGGTGTTGGTTACTTCATTTTAATCTTTTACATGCCAAGACACCAACTTTAAGCATTAAAACTTAAGATCAAAGGTGTAGGAACTTACCCCAAGCTTTGAGCAGCCAACAATGGTGCTCTTGGAGCTCACAAGTCAGCTCCAAAATACAGACCTCAAGGTGCACGAAAATGTCACCCAAGCAAGGACCTTTCCTCACAAGGAAGCTTCTTGAGGCTTCACCACTCAAGAACAAGACTCCCAACCAAGCCAAGGAAGGAACTCAGCCTCACACTCTCCCTCAAACAGCAACACCCTCAGAAACAAGACCACAACCTTACTTACAATGCACTCACTCAAGTGTTTCCATGGTGAAAGAGGGAGGATCTAAGCTAAAGGTGGCAACTTTCAAGCCAAATGGCCAAGGATGAAGGGAGGAAGAAGGGAGGCAAGCTGCAGCCACCCAAAACCCACGTAGGAAATAAGCATGTCTAGGGTTGTGTGCCAAAATGTCTATTTATAGGCACAAGGCTACACACGCGCAGTATTAGCCTTAATCGCAAAGTAAAAGATATTGATCCCAAACTTCGGATTCTAGACCTACGCATTTTTCTAAGATTTGTCATATTTTTATTTTATTTTTCGGAGCACCTTTCCGGTACGCGCTTTTCCATAGCCAGTATCAGTTCTGGCATCAGATTACGTCATTTTGACTTGAAACTTGTTTTACAAGTCCTACATAATATTCTAGTAATTATCATGCATTCGTTATAATTTTCCGGGATACTTTTCCGGTACGCATTTATACCGAGTAGCAGAACCGGTATCTGCGCTTTTCTTCCGAAAAGCGACTTTCAGCATTTTTACTCACTCAATATAATTATCTAAGCCCATTAATAATTATTAGGGTCAATTATGGAATTATTTCCTAATTATCATAATCAATTTACTAATTACTTTAATTAGCGGTGCGGGTTCTTACAGATGTCAAGTCAGCATTCTTGAATGGAGTACTTGAAGATGAAGTCTATCTCGAACAGCCACCAGGATACATGAAAGGTGGAGAAGAGAGGAAAGTGCTGAGGTTGAAGAAAACTCTTTACGGGATGAAGCAGGCACCATGGGCGTGGAATACTCGTATTGACACTTATTTCAAAGAAAACCGTTTTGAACACTGCCCCTATGAACGTGCACTTTATATAAAGAAAAATGGAGATGATGTATTGTTTGTGGCTCTTTATGTGGATGACCTTATTTTTATGGGGAACAATGATGGAATGATACAAGAACTCAAAAGAACAATGACAAAGGAGTTTGAGATGACAGATCTCGGTCTGATGAAATATTTTCTTGGTGTGGAAGTCAAACAAGACAACTTGGGTATTTTTGTCTCTCAGAAGGCATATGCAAAGGAGATTCTCAAAAGATTTAAGATGGCAGATTGCAACCCGGTTTCAACTCCTATGGAACTCGGTTCAAAACTTTCAAAGTATGATGGTGGAGATCGAGTTGACGCAAGCAACTACCGAAGTTTGGTGGGGTATCTTCGTTATCTGACATGCACAAGACCGGATCTCTCACTGAGTGTTGGGATTGTAAGTCGGTTCATGGAGGAGCCGAGTTATTCACACCGGAAGGCGGCAAAAAGAATCTTGAGGTATATACAAGGGACAGTTTCACTGGGACTTCACTATTCGAGGTCCGAAAATTATAAGTTAATTGGGTACACTGATAGTGACTGGTGTGGAGATGTAGACGATCGAAAGAGTACGTCGGGATATGTATTCTTCATGGACAACACGACATTCACTTGGAGTTCGAAGAAGCAACCCATTGTGACTTTGTCGACTTGTGAAGCTGGGTATGTAGCTGCATCTTGGTGTGTTTGTCACGCAGTATGGCTGAGGAACTTACTAAGCAAGCTGGAGGAAAAACAAGTCGGTCCAACCGAGATCCGTGTTGATAACTAGTCGGCTATAGAGTTAGCCAAGAACCCGGTGAATCATGAAAGAAGCAAGCATATTGACGTCCGATTTCACTTCATCCGGGATCAAGTAAAGGAAGGGAATGTGGAGTTATTACATGTGGCAAGTCAAGACCAAGTCGCAGATATCTTCACGAAACTGCTTCCGACGGTACTTCTTGACAGATGCAAGAAATTGATCGGCATGAAGAATAGCAGGAGCATTTAAGTTTACGGAGGAGTTTTGTTGAATAAACTTTAATTTAGGAGTTATGTGGGTTTTAATTCAGGAGTTATGTAGGTTTTAATTCAGGAGTTATGTGAGTTTTAATTCAGGAGTTATGTGGGTTTGAATTTTCAGTTTTTTTTGTGTTTTTTATGAGAGTTTATTGTGACGTTTAATGTGACTGTTACATAGTTACAATTTTTGTATTTGTTCTATCCTGAGGACAGAGATGTTCAACCTTTATCAGGTTGATTGGTCACTCTGGATCGTATAGCCTTGATTAGGGGTATCTATTAAGAAGATATCCCTATACCTAGCTTGATCACTGGAAAGAATATGACTGTGGTGTTAGTGTGGTTAATCATGTGTGTTGTACCGTCAATGAGCCCTCCTATTTATAGGGGCTGCCTCTGGTTTGAATTGTGGAGCTGAGCTGTAATGGCGCGGGAGGCCATTACAGCCTGGTCGGCCGTTACTGGGTGTAACGTACCGAACGTTATGCTTCCATAATTATGGTTCGTTTCAAGCATTTATTAGGAGTAACGGACCGGGTTCGAGTTCTGACAGGTTGATATGATGGGCTGTTAGTGTGGGCCTTCTTACCGGGTTGCTGAGGCGGACCGACTTACGTGGGTCTTTTATCCGGGTCCATAACAGTATTATAAAATTCGATTGGTTGAATGAGAATGACGGTCTTCAGCCTTAGCGAATATTCCGTGTTTTTTTCTACGCTTCTCCAAAACAAAATTGAATCCTGTATTTTTACTCTTCTCCTAATATTCACTACTTACATGTACTACGTTTTGTGAACCATGCATGTTGACAGTATTGTTATCGATCATAACTCATAAAAGCAGGTAGCGGCAGGCGCAGGGATTAACACAGGAATAACAAACGAACAATTCATGACTAATCAAAGATCCCCGTCATTCCCTCTTCAGAATGATCAAGCTATCAACTCTCGTACGGCGAGGAATTCCCCGTGGTAGGTGACTTGTACTTATGCATAACTCTCTCTTATATTGACCAATATACAGGGAAGGATGCGTAAGTCTTACGCCCATGCTTGTGTTTCGGAATTCAACTTACGTGACAAACACACATATATATATATATATATATATATATAAACTCTTACAAATTATGAAATTACACTTAGAACACTCTTGAATGAAGTCTTACTTATACGACATAGTGTATAAAAAAATTGTCAATATAACTCTTCTCACACGTATATAAGTTTATCCACCTCTTGTAAATATGTACTAAGAATATTATATAGTTATAATGTTAAAATTATTTTTTTCTCTCCACACCGCATATAAGTTTATGAAAAGAGAAAAAAAAAAAAAAAGTACAACTTTAACACTAACTATATCGCGGAGTATATAGCATACCCACCTAATTTTCCATATACATATGACATAGTAATTCTAAGTTCTATATTAATTTCTAATTTTCTATATTTGACCTAGCGATTCATTCATTTTCAAAATATTAAAGGTCCCTGCCAGTGCCGAATCAGAGAAACGAAAACATTCCATTGTTGGGGAGCTCCACATTGTATGGAACTACAGCTCCGCCTTCTGGCCTGACAAATTCTTCGGCTTTGAACTCAGTTGTTCTTGCACTTTCAAATACTGATGGAACGAGTTCCGGGTCGTCCGAGACTTCACGCCTTTTAAGGTATCAGATTTTTCACTTGGGGATTTTTTTTTTTTTTTTTTTCTCTATGTGAAGTAACTAGGATTATGCTCATGTTAGTGATCTAATTATTCAAGCAGACTTCATATTTTTTGTATTTGCCTCCAGTCTTGCACTACTGTTAATGAATTCTTGAATTTTACTAGGCCTGAAAGAGTATCAGGTACTCAACTACATGAAGTGGTCCCAGTTTCTTCTGCAAACCTAGTCATCGCACAAAGTGCCAATGGACTTTCTCAATCTT
>JAVKPL010002680.1:0-102130 GCA_032173675.1 Gastrolobium villosum | reverse complement strand
ACTTTTACAAATCTTGCCCAAAATCATGATTCATTCCAAAAGAAGGTGTAACACTTTCACTGATCATGAGTTAAAAAACAATAACATTCTTAAAAAGGTTTCACACTTAAACAGTTCAAGCGGAAGCATGTAACTGAATAAAAATATTCTAAAAATTATACATATGCATTTCTTATAATTTGAAATAGTAAATAACTCAACAGTAGCGTGTTGTTGATGATGGCAAAAAATAAAAATATTAATAAAAATAATAACTGATTGACATACGCAATGCAATAAGATTAAATTTGAGCAACAACAAAATAATTTATATACCATAAACCCCCCTTTGGGAAGGGAATATAATATACAAATATTTTCTATCACATGAAGATTTGAACAACACGGAGAATTACATACAATTATAAAATTTAATCCCCTTTGGGCAGACAAAATTCTAAATTATACATATTTCTTCATAATATCACATGCATTTAAAAATAGTTTATCTCCTTTAGGCAGATAAATACTTTTAAATCACATAATCTAATCAATAATTTCTTCATGCAATTTCCCAAATTAAAATATGTAACAACCCCCTTTGGGCAGGTAATTAACATATTATAATTCAAAATAATATATCATAATAATGCCCAACAACATGAAACACTTAAGAACATGTGTTTTCAACACCATGAAAAACTTCACCACATGTGTTTCTAACAACATAAAACACTTCAAAACATGTGTTTTTCAACAACATGAAACACTTCACAACATGTGTTTCTAACAACATGAAACACTTCACAACATGTGTTTCCAAAAATTATATTGCATTTGTCAATCCAACAAATTTTGCTACAACAAATCATACAAGATGAATTACAACTAATGTCACACCATTCCTGTGATCTAAAGACTCTCAATATATAATTGAAATAATTAGAGGTGGCAATATGGGTTGAGCCCGGCGGGTCAACCCGCCAACCCGCCAAAACGGGGCGGGTTGGGTTGAGGTTTTCAACCCACCAACCCACCTCAACCCGCCCCGCCTAGAAGTGGGTCAAAATGGGTTCAACCCGCCGCGGGGCGGGTTGACCCGCCGGGTTATAATTTTTTATTTATTTTTTATTTTTTTTACAATAAGGTAGTATTTCATTATTCCTTAATTTTTTATGATATCCAAATTTTTTGTAACTTAGTACTTCTTAGAAAAATTAAAGAATAATAATTTTATTCATGACAAATGTTATCTATATATAAGTTCATAAATAATGTTTGACAATATTAGTATACATTTAAGATTGAAACTAAAAAAATATAGAGAAGTGTTAAATCAAATAAAATAATATTAGAAAAATTCATAAAATATAATTTATTTTTTGAATTTTAATTATTTTTTTTAATTGGCGGGTTGGTGGGTTGACCCGCCAACCCACCATAAAACGGGGTGGGTTCATTTTTCCAACCCATATTTTTTGGCGGGTCAACCCGCCCCGCCCCGTTTTTGGCGGGTTGGTGGCGGGGCGAGGCGGGTCAACCCAAATTGCCACCTCTAGAAATAATTAAGGGTGTTGAGGCTAATCCCTAATTAGATGAAATTATCTAGATCACTTGACATTAATTTCCAAACCCAAATTATTGCTTCAAACCATAGGCAATAATACCAAAATATTCAAATTATTCATCTCAATATTGTATGTATAAGGAAACTATAATTAATACATACAATCAAATCATTATAATACATGACATAAAATCTTGCCTAATTCACATGGTGCATAGATATTAACCTTCAGTCATGGGTTCAGAATCCATTATACCCATTTATCTTCCTTTTGCCACATGCAATTAATGCCAAATTATACAATAGTTTTACTCTCTTTTATTCATAGGATGATTCAGTAGCACCGCTAAATGGAGTTACTATTAACTTTTATAAGTTAAGTTATAATCAAATATCTCAATTAATGTAAAATATAATTAACTGCATTTAATCCATTGTCAGTCACAAGTCATGATGCAATGCACCGCAATCAATGAGCCTAAAAACATTGCAACAATGTTTACGCAGTGCCAAAAACCAATGACAGTGAACTAGTCATAAATGTGCCAATTAAATAAAATATTGAAAAACCATATGACCAAATGTAATATGAAACCAATTTCACTAAATCCAAAATGTGAAATGTGAAAACCCATTAAAATATCTCAAAAAGGACAAAGTTTATTAATTATGGGACCTACTCATGTGAACCTATTTCACAAAAGTATACAAAACTTCAATTGATTTTCACTCGGGGTGGTAAACGAGTCAGGGGCCTTTGGCTCGGCTCGTAAAGGCCTGCGCTCTTTTAATAAAAGCTCGTGTTGGAACCAGGCTTGGACTTGTATAAAAGCTCGTTTAATAAAAAGGCCTCAGGCTCTAATTCATAAGCTCGGCCTTAGAGCCTCCCAGGCTAGCCTAGTCTATAAATATTTATTTATATTTTTTAAACTACTTGTAATAACTCTCTCTCTCATCAATTTATTTCACCCCATTTTATTGGTTTAACAGACTTTTTGAATGATTTTGTTCTATATTATGCTATTTGGATATATATTGAATTTATGTATATTTATGGAATTACTAGTGTTGTTCTATATTATCCTTCATCCTCCTTCACACAAACAAACCCACAAAAACTCATTCGTTCCATTGTGCACTGCACTGCTTGTTTGTGTCAATTTTTTATTTTTTATTTATTTTTGTTGGCACTTTTTTTATAATGGGCTAAGATAATATAACTTGTTATCTACCTTCTCTCACTTTAATTTTTATTTATTTATTGTAGACTTTGTAAATTATTGCTGCAAATTGGAAGCTAAGGTTTCTATCTGGAAATTGATTTTTTGGGGAATTTTGTTCTCTTATTTTTATTCTTTAACATGCTAACAGGCTAAGACAGGCTTCACACAGACTTTTATTTTTTGTAAATAAACCAGGCCACAGGCCAATATTATATTCGTGCCAGGTAACAGGCTAAGGGCAGTCGGACACGTTTAAATACAGGCTTGGCCCGTTAAGATCAAAGCTCGGCTCGGCTCGGCCCGTTAACACCCCTAATTTCCACCTATTTTCACTAAAATCAAAACCAAAGATCCAATAATTTAGAGGCTCAAATCATATGTGAAATCTATATAACGAAAAATAACATGTCAACCAAAATGAATATTGAAACTTTAATGAATATAAAAATAGAATATCTCAAGGGCATGACTTTAGTATACTTTAAGCTCCCATATACAAAATATTAACAATTAATGTGTGAGGGATATAACTATACAAAGACAATGATAGTGTAACTGTAATACACTACTAAAGCCATGGAAATAAAAATTCCAGACAAAACACTAAACATGGAACTTCATGACTTAAACAATACATAAATAGTACTAATATCCAAAAAAAAAAAAAATTAAGATGTATAGATCTAATCAAAAGTTTCAACCCATGTTGAAAAGAGAGGCCCAATCTAATAATAATCCATTTATTTCACAACGCCAAGTGTTTCACTAAAAGCGAAATGTGAAACAGTAAATGAGAGTCTTAATGAATTTCAAAGAATCACTATATATTAATATGCAAATCTGAATACCATAATTCACGCTAACAGTGCAAAATATTTCGGAAATGAAAATCGAGTCAAAACAAATTAATAAATCCAACCAGTAATGCCACTTATTTTCCGAAAACAATAACAACTAACTTCACCTTAGTTGAAATAGTAAACATAGAAGACAGTAACCAAGAAAATAATTCACATTAGCATTGAATAAAACAAATTCCTATAATTCTAAAAATACACCATTCTGAAAGTGTATTCCACAAAAGATACACAGCGCGCATAAAAATTGTTCTCAAAAGTTCAAAGTTTATGAATTGTGGGAGGTACTCATGTGAATCTATTTCACATAAGTTATAAATAATTCCAAATAGATATGTATAGCATATATTAGCATACAAAAGTGATACTAATTAATGCCAACTTACTAATAACTAATAAGTTACAATAGTAACTTAACCGAGGGGTCCAAAAATAACAAAACACTAAGCCCATACTTAGTTGCCCACATACTAATAAGTAATAAAAGTTAATATTAACTCATTGTGGGGTTCAAAAATAACAAAACACTAAGCCCATACTTAGTTGTCCACGTACTAATAAGTAATAAATGTTAATATTAACTCATTGTGGGGTATAATTATTCATGCTAAGGTGAATAAAACCATGAATTATTTTTATTCACAAAATCGGAAAAATTTCAAAATTATAAGTGAAACCAAAAATGGAATCCAATTCACATTATAAAATGCCAATATCCGAAAATGAGATCCAAAATATTGGAATACTAACACGAAATTAATATTTTAAAAAGCAAAATAACAGTATAGCTAGTGAATATCACATGATTTCACAACAGTAATTTAACTGCATATCAGAATAGTACCTAAATTTAAGTAAACTAATTCAAAGAATATCACGGAATAATAAGGCCGCTACACATGAAATCTGAATATGCAAGTAAAAGCAAGGCTCTTTTCTCGAAACAATTAACGAAAAATTATACTTTCACTAAAACCAAAAGTGAAATTTAATAGTGAGTACAACAAGGCATGAAAACTCAAACTTATACAATTTTATTATTTCCCATACGTCCTATATATTAACAAATAAATTAAGATGAAGATATAGGCATGGACCGACGTAAGAGACAATGCATATATTTTGCAAACTGATATGATTCATGTTTGTTCCAACGACTTCTTTGTTCCAATAATTTTATCACAAAAAACAAGTAACACTTATGGATGAGATTCTATTTATGTAAATACAATAATACTTTATGAATTTCAATACATATACATAATGTGCCGAAACAATATATAAAAAATTCACAAATATTATAAAATCAATTCTGCTAAAATTTGGTGAATTTTCGATTAAAGGAAACACACACACTCCCTTATTATAAACAAAACAAAATAATTCCATGAAAAATATATAATGCAGCGGAAAAATTATAAAAATTATACCAACAATTGACAAATACTCCAAGGATCATATAATTAAATTTCGTGAATGTTGACTTAAATTAACATGTAATAAAATCTGAATATTACATATTCACAAAATAAAATAAAAATATGAAATTCACGAAAATCTGCATAGCATATATTAGCATTACCTTATTAACTGTTTGCTTATTGTCATCGTTTTAATACGTGGTGGAATAATTTATCAAATTGTAATAATTCATGACAATTAAAACAACAATTGAAAACATAGCGTAACCAATATATATATATTATAAACAGTAACCAATATATATACAAACAGTGCAACATATATGAAACAATTCACGACAATCGAGATGGAAAACAATTTACGAAAAATTGGTATTGACAAACCCTAAAACAAATCGATATGCAAATTCAATTTAAATCAAATCGCAAACTCGATTTAAAATCATGACAATCGAGATAGCATGTAACCATTGATTGCAATATAATATTCAAACTCTCATATTTGTGATACGGATCGAGACGGAACAGACAATCAATTCAAAAAATTTCCTTTAAAACAAAATAAATTGTGGGTCTTATAATCATCAAAATCGATATATGCATGATAAAGAAAGTCCTCTGTAACTGAATAACCGTAACACAATTCTATATTCAATATTCAATGCGGTTCCTTTACACTTATTCTCTATTTATGATTACACATTATAAAGTGCCATGCATACAGGCACGTGTCTTTCTACTTACACAATGGACTTTACATCAACTATTACGATCTGTTTTCATGGCCCATGGCCCAACGGCAATTCCAATTACTTAACATGATCTATAGCCCATGAAGGGTAGCCCCAAATTCTATGTCCTCTAACTTCTTGTGTGACTATGTCCGTAACATCTTTTCCCCCTTGGAAAGTCACCTTGTCCTCAAGGTTAGGATAAGTACGGTGCAATTCTTCTGCAGTTTCCCATTATGCATCTTCGGGCACTGTTGAAGACCATTGGACGAGCTTTTGAAGTTCAGGTTTCCCTCCAATATTAACAACTCTGGAAGCTAAGATAGCTATTGGAAGTTGTACTGGTTTATTGTCAATCCTGCTAATGGGAAAGGACTCAAAACTAAGATCCGATGAACCATGGAATGGTTTCAAGACCGAAATATGGAAGACATGATGGATTAAGCTTCGTGCAGGTAAATTGACATGATAGGCCACAAGGCTAATGACCTTCTCAATGGTATAAGGACCAAAAAAATGTTTGGCTAATTTGTGATTAGCTCTTCGTGCCACTAAGACTTGCCTATACGGTTGAAGTTTGATTAAAACTCGATCACCAACCTGAAAGAAACGCTCCTGCCTGTGACGATCGGCTTGAGTCTTCATTCTTTGTTGTGCTCTCTGCAAATGAAATTTGAGCAATTGCAACATCTCATCTCTTTGTTGTAACATCATATCGGCAGCCTCCACATTAACAATGTCTTTATGGTATTGACGAATGAGAGTTGGAAGCTTGCCATATACTGCTTGAAAGGGGGACACTTGAATTGTTGAATGCACTGATGTATTATAGTGCAATTCAGCCCAACACAACCATTGTGACCACTTAGTGTTCTCTTCAAAACAAAAGGCACAGAGGTATTGTTCCAAATACCTATTAGTTACTTCTGATTGTCCATCCGTTTGTGGATGATATGAAGAACTTGCAAGAAGCTTAGTTCCACTCAATTTGAACAATTATTGCCAAAGTTTACTCATAAAAATGGGATCCCTATCAGAGACCAAGGACCTAGGAAACCCATGATATTTAACCACTATGTTACAAAACAAAGTTGCTACTGTGGCTGTTGTATGGGATGTTGGCAATGGCCCAAAGTCAGCATATTTAGATAATCGATCAACTATTACCAATATAGTGGTATAACCATGTGATTTGGGTAAGGCAGTAATAAAATCAAGTGTTAAATCATCAAAAATAGCATCTAGTATTTTCAATGGTTGTAACAACCCCAAAGGTACCTGTGTGGAGCTTTTGATCTGTTGACAAGTAGAACATTCCTTAACAAAAAATTTAACATCATGTCTCATGTTCTTCCACATGAAAGAAGTAGACAAACAGAGGAATGTCCTTTGAACACCAGCATGTCCTCCCAATGGTGTACAATGTGCCTCTGTCAATAACAGATTCTTCAATGTGGATATGGAGCCTAACATGCATCTGTTCTTGTAAAAAAGCATGCCATCTCGACTGACTATGGCAGGGTCAGTGTGTGATCCTTCCTCCATGGCTTTGTGAATACCTACTAGTTCTTTGTCAGTTTGGTTTTCTGCTTTGATCTTTAACCAATCATCTAAAGAAGGTTCTGAATGCAGAATACAACATTTAATTGTGTCTTCTTCTGCAAACTGCCTAGAAAGTGCATCAGCCACTATATTGGAAGATCCTGATTTATACTTGATGCTGAAATTGTACCCCATCAACTTGTATGCATATTTTTGTTGGTCGGATGTTTGAATTGTCTGTTTGAACAGCTCCCTCAATCTTTGATGACCAGTTTTGATGACAAAATGAGAACCAAGAAGATAATGGCGCCATTTCTTAATTGCCTCAGTAAAGGCATACAACTCCCTCACATATGCAGATGCTACAGCCATCCTTGGCCCTATTTTTTTGCTGAAATAAGAAACTGGTTGATTCCTTTGTAACAAGACAGCTCTTACTCCTACACTGGAAGCATCAGACTCCAATATAAATGATGAGCTAAAATCTGGTAACTGAAGGATTGAAGTGGTAGACATTGCTATTTTCAAAGATTGAAAAGTTGTAGTGGCATCAGTGTTCCATCCCCACTTGTGCTTTTTCAACAAATCAGTTAAAGGTTGGGCTAAAGAAGCATACCCTTGAGGAATGCCTGTTAGTCTTAGGAATGCCCTGAGTTGCTTAATTGACTTGGGAAGTGGCCATTCAAGCATAGCCTCAATCTCTTTAGGATCTATTTTCACTCCATTAGCTGTTGCCACATGCCCCAAATAAGCAATCTCACTTGTTCCAAATTCACATTTACTCAGTTTGACAAAAAAGAAATTGTCAAGCAAGCAATTTAATGCTATTGCCAAATGAGTTTTGTGATCTGCCATCGAGTAGCTGTAAATTAAGACATCATCAAAGAAAACAACAATGAATTTTCTAAGGAATGGCTTAAAAATCCGATTCATTGTGGCTTGGACGGTGGCTGGAGCATTTGTTAAGCTAAATGGCATAACCATTAACTCATAATGGCCTTCATGAGTTCTAAATGCTGTTTTATGAATGTCCTCATGCTTCATTCTTATTTGATGATAGCCTGACCTCAAATCCAGCTTGCTAAACAATTTGGCGTTATGCAAATTCATCTAAGAGCTCATCTATATATAGTAGGTATAGGGAAAGCATCTTTGATGGTTAAAGCATTCAATGCCCTATAGTCTATGCACATTCTCCAAGTGCTGTCATGTTTTCTTGCTAAAAATACAGGAGAAAAGAATGCATTATGACTTTGTTGGATCCAACCTGATTGCATTAATTCAGTCACTTGCCTTTCAATCTCCTCTTTTTGATGATGAGGATATCGATAAGGTTTAACTTTCACAGCTTGAGATTCATCTACCAATGGAATAACATGGGTCAATTCTCTACAAGGAGGTAGTGTTTTAGGCAACTCAAACACTTTCTGATATTGCAGCAATATACTCCATAACTCTATTGGAATTCTGTCTTGGATGTCAACAAGTTCAGGATTCAGATCTGATTGCCCAAACTGTTGTTCTTGAGTCACGAATGCATGACATGTTGTATCCTCTTCATTTGTTACTTGTTGATGTGGTGGTGGACTAATCCCTCTCAATAGAATTAGCTTGTTATTCCAAATGAATTCCATGGAAAGCTCACCATAATTGTGAGTAACCCTCCCCAAAGTTATGAGCCACTGCATGCCCAAAACTATGTTGAGATTGCACAAATCCAGCACATACAAATCAATGACAAATGTGTGACCTTGGATGAGCATTGGCACTTGCAGACACTTATTCTCACAAGTTAAAAATCCCCCATTGCCCATAAACACTCTCATTCTGTTAGTTCGAACCATGGTTAATTACAAGTCCTCAACTAAGCTTCTCTGGATGAAATTATGTGAGCTGCCTGAATCCACCAGAACTTTGACCTTCCTAGTAGTCACCTCAGCCAATAGCACCAGTGATTTGGCATCTATTTTTCCAGATAATGAATGCAAGATGCATCCATTGGAGAATCCTTAGGTTCTTCCTTACGCCAAATGATTTCCTCATCTGATTCACCATCAGAATCCTCACTGTAAACTATCAAGACCAACATTTTTGCTTTGCATCGATGTGTTTTGGTCCACCTTTCATCACAAACATAACACAGTTCCAATTCTCTCTTTTTTGCCAAATCCTTCGAAGACATTTTTTTAATAGGTAAATTGGAATTTGAAGCTGAATTGGAAGTTAATGGATTAGCCTATACCTTATCTGATGTTGCTCCCATAGTGAAACGAGGAAAAAACTTCTTGGGCTGGTTTTGGAAAGAAGAACGCAACTCCCCATGATGGCTGTCATAAGCTATAGCAAGTTGCATAGCTTGATGTAAAGAAATAGGCCATCTCAATTGAATTGCTCCTTGTAATTCTGATTGTAAACCTGCGCCAAAGAAAGTCATCAACAACTCATCACTGATGTTGGAAACCTGGTTCATCAATCTTTGGAATTCTGCCATATAATCTGCTAAAGAACACGATTGCATCAACTTGGCTAAAACCCCTCAAGTATCTTTGTAGTTGGAAGGACCAAAACATTCCTTGATTGCACGAACAAATTGTTCCCATGATTGGATAGTTCCACCATTGAACATCTATTGAAACCAATCTGCTTCTACACCATCCATTCTCAATCCTGCCAATTCCATCTTAAGTTGTTCTGGAACTTGTTGAATTCTGAAGAACAATTCGGATTTAAAAATCCAAATGTGTGGGTCTTTTCCATCAAACTTGGGTATTTCCGGTTTGATGAATTTCAGCACCGAACTTGGATCCTCACTAGTGGTAGCATGATTATGATTAACACGTTGTGCTAGAGAACCTGAATTATGGCTGTGATTATCAGAAACTGTACCTTGCGATTGAAGGACCGATTCACGAAACATGTTCTGCATGTCTTGGAAACGAGTCTCCATAGTTGCAAACAATTGCTCCATCCTCTGATTGTTCTGCTCACGATATTGCATGAACTCCTCAGCCAGTTCTTGAAGCTTCATGATTGCCATGGGTTTGGAATCTTGACTCTACCCGAATGAAGCACCAATGATACATAGAGAGTCCTCTGTAATTGAATAACCGTAACACAATTCTATATTCAATATTCAATGCGGTTCCTTTACACTTGTTCTCTATTTATGATTACACATTGTAAAGTTCCATGCATACAGGCACGTGTCTTTCTACTTACACAATGGACTTTACATCAACTATTACATTCTGTTTTCATGGCCCACGGCCCAACAGTAATCCCAATTACTTAACATGATCTATAGCCCATGAAGGGCAGCCCCTAATTCTATGTCCTCTACCTTCTTGTGTGACTATGTCTGTAACAATGTATGATATATAAAACACCACATATCAGAGTATGCCCTGAAAGAAATTTGTGTACCTGATCGGGCCATCTTATCTACAGAGTGAATAACCTTGATCTCACTAGGGAACCTTGATCTCAAGGCGGCTAGAGTCTTCCTCTCTATGACCTATTCTGAAAGTGGCAGCCTAGCGATGGGAGCATGCTCATGAGGCTTAATCCCAATATAAATAGGCTAGAGATGGGACATAGCAAAACCCTAATCAACAATGTGTCTAATGGGTCCAACCATCACAGAAGCCAAATCAAACACCAATGCCTACACTGTGCTGCCAACTAGCCCAATACCAAAAGATGCCAAAAGCCCAACTCAACATGATCACAATGAGCTTATCACAATAGAATAAATTGGAATATCCATTAACCCGATTATTTTAGAAAATACAAAATCATTAATTAATATTGTCCACATATAAAATTTCTAACACCATAATCCCATCAACTAGCTGTTGTTAAACCCAAAGAGCTTAGCTTTAGCGAGACGAAGCACGAAGGACATGATGAAGTAACATGTTATTTACTAGGAGTGGCCAGGGACACTATTAATAGTTCACGGAGTTTTCTACTTCTCTTTATAGATTAGGAGATGAGAGCTAGTGGACGTACAAAAAAGAAGTTTATGCTAGTTATTGACTTGTTTCTTTTCTTTGGTAAACACATTGACATGCCTAATCCAAAAATATACAAATACAGCCAATCCACATTGCATGTTACATGAAGTCTCACTTTCACATTCTCAATCAAGAGAATCTCCCTACAACATGTTTCATTAGGTTTGGATGTAGACTCGTGTATATTCATTAATAAGATACTTTTTATTTTATTTATATTTATATTTTAGTTAATATATTCATATCTCAATTTGCAAATCTTCCATAAAAACAAAAACTTGAAACTTAACAGCAACCACAAAATCCAACCGAATAGGAGGCATTGATATTAATATATTTTTAAATTTAAAGAAATGTATATTCACATTCTTGTGCATCAATGAGTAAAAGCAAGTTAACCAGAAAGTAAAAAATATTTCTCATGTATTTGTTCTCGACCCATGTAATAGACCCCGCCAACTTTTAAGAATGAGCCTTATCATAATTTTTTCTATAAATAAAACTTTATTAAAAACCTAATAATTCTAGTTATTATTGTGCACACACACATCGGCCTTGATGAGCCACCACCTACGACTGTATTCTCCAAACATATGTAAACCATAAAAAGTAAAGAAAGAAAAGAATACAGAATTAATAGTGTACTGTTAGAAAATTTTATTTTCTACATTATTGTGGGTTGTATATTAAATTATCAATTAACTGGAAAAGTTGCGAATAGCAAGGGAAATTTGCGAGGGAAAATTTCCCTTTCAAACTGCGATGAAATTTGCAAGGGAAAAACAATTGCGAGAGAAAATTGGCAAGATTTCCGTTACTACATAGCTGTCGTAGGTCTGTCGCAATTCCGTCACAATTTGCAAGGAAAATTGAATCCCTTGCAAGAATCATAAGTCTGTGACGTAAACAGTAAGGGAAAAAATTGGCGAGGGAAAATCAAAATGTTCCCTTGCAAATTTTGTAGCCTTTTGCGAGGGAAAATTTTCATGCTCCCTTGCAAATTTCGTAGCCTTTTGCGAGGGAAAATCAAAATGTTCTCTTGCAAAATTCTTAGGCTTTTGTGAGGGAAAATCAAAATGTTCCCTTGCAAATTTTGCAACGGAAATTTGCGAGGGAAATTATACTCGCAATTTCCGTCGCAATCTGCGAGGGAAAAACACTATAGATAGGCCTGTTGTTAGCGATGGAAATTTATTTTTTTGCAAGGGAACTTTTTCCGTAGCAATTTGCGAGGGAATTCTCATATGACAAATTTTCCTTGCAAATCTATTTGTGACGAGGGTTTTAGCGAGGGACCGTGTTCCCTCGCAAATTCCGTCGCAGATAGATTTTGCAAGGGAATTTTGCAATTTTGCAAGGGAATTTTTCCCTCGCTGATTGGGAATTTTCTAGTAGTTATATATCATGCTATTTAATTACTGGCTGAATTAAGTTATCTGTTAAGAAACCCAATTATATTTCAAAACGAGTATGGGTTAAATGAGTGGATATATACCCACATTGGCCCAACAAGGTATAATGGGAGCTAGTGGGTCCAATCATAAAGAATTAGGAAAAGGATTATAGTCCACTATACGTCAAATCAATTAGATGTTTTCTCCTCCTCATTAGAGAACTTTTGCATAAGGATTCGACACTGGTGATTTGGCTGAGGAAGACCATCAATCCCAAAATTCAAAGGTATCAAGAAACTATAATCATTGCGATGGAATCGGTACACTTTAATTCCTTTTTGATTCATCGATGATCCAATATGATGTATCCGGGGGTTCGGCGGTTTTCACCAGAGGATATTGGGAGAATTCCAACAATTGGTATCAGAGCCTTGATCATATTGAATCATTAGGGTTTTTTGTTTAAACTTTTGGAATTTACATAAAGAATGAATCTTTTGAAAAAACTAGGATTCACAGTTTAGTAAGAGTTTGTTATTTAAACTTTTGAATCTGTATAAAGGTGGAATCTTTCAAAGAATTTGGCTTCATAATTGATGAAGGTTCGTTGTTTGAATTGGAAATTTGAATGATTAATGAATTCTTTTAGGAAATTTTGGACTTGTGGTTTGAAAGAAATTAAATTTAGGTCTTTGTTCCTAGGGTTTTCTTAGATTTGATATTCTTTGTTAAAAGGAAAATATGAAAATTTTAAGAATTAATTATGATGATGTTTTCATATTTAGAACAAGGGAAAATGTAATTTTCTATTAGGTACCTGGTCTCTGGGCACTCATCTGTGGGGCACCCAGTCTGTAAGAATCTGCACCGTTAAATTAGGAATTTAAATAAGTTAATATTGAGTTTAAGGAATAATTCCATAATTGACCTTGAATAAATACGAGAAGACATAAATAATTATAGTAAGAGCTTAATAACGTTGAAAGTCATATTTCTGACGAAAATTGCAGATACCGGTGCTGCTTCACGGTATAAATGTGTACCGATGAAGTATCCCAAAAACTTATAATAAGTGTATGGATATTCCTAGAATAATATTTAGGACTGGTATATCAAGTTTGGAGTCGTAATAATGAGAACTGACGTCAGAACTAATACCGGCTGTAACAGCCCGTGTTAACCCGGATTGTTAACATACTATCGTATTAAGCCACGCTTAATTAAAATGCGGAATAACTTTTTCTTTAATTCAATTATGACGTCATTAACCTTAGCCAACTTGATTACTTAATCAATTTCATAAAATACTGCCTGTATGTAAATTGCAAGACAACTAATTGAAATACCTCATGAATAAATATAAAGTGAGTATCTAAAGTCACAGGGCTACAACACATAGCCTGGGTCAAAATCCTGATACTTCAATTAAAAGACAATAACAAAAACCATGTGGCATGGACAAACCTCATGCTCACCAAATAAGGCAAAAAGCCCAACAATCGTCTCAACATAAACTTAACAGAAAACATAAACAACAGTCAAATAATCAGCATCCATCATGTCGGCAAAACACAGATAAGCCTAACTCAGCTCTGGCCTCCTGCCACCTGAGCCCTCAACATTACCTGATCCTGAAATAAACGTCCCCAAACGTGGGGTGAGATCTCTAAACAAGAAATCTCAGTAAGACAAGGGGTCCTCAAGGATCTTCCACCCCAAGCTCACTTACATGTGTAATATAAGTTCAAAAACAGTATTTACAATATAAGTTGCAAAACTATGCGATGCAGCAGATAATCATGCCATGTGTGTTTATCAAATCTACTGGCCAGAGAAATGCAGGAATACGTCTAAACCCACATGAGTACAAGGAACACCGCTTGCACCTCACCCACAGCCTCACCATCTTGTATGTGCTACATACTCAGGCTTACCGTATAGGTGGACACCACATGCATATCATAAAAGCACATTGCATATAATAGCTCAACAGCATTTCTAAAACATCAAAGCATGTAACACAGCATGCATAAACCATATCCCCATGGGACATGGTGGAACCACAAAATGGCTAAATCGAGGACACGAAAGCTTACCTTGCAAGCTAGCTATCCAAGCCAAGAGTCCAACCACTCTTACGTCCAAACACAATAGTATCACAATATGATATGGACCAATAATACATCAATATTTATGCATCTCAAGCATACAACTTAAAGACTACGCCTTTCCTTTACGTTTTACGTCTTAAGGCTTCCAACAAAGCCATAAGCCCTTAATCATGTGATTATGACTTAATACATTAATTACAGAAGTTCAACTTCCTTAATCTAGGGTCCACAAACCCCCAATAGCTTACTGTTCACACAGCACAGCTACTGTTTTGTGCAATCCCAGAATATCCGGATATTACAAGGTACATATCCGGATATGCCATATCCGGATATCACACTGGCCATATCCGGATATACCATATCCGGATACCCAGTCCCCACATCCGAATATGAATATCCGGATACCATATCCGGATATGGATATCCGGATACCATATCCGGATACTGATATCTGGATATCTACTCGACAAATATCCGGATATCTCACGACAGAATGCAGTTTTTGCATTTCATGAATATCCAGTCCAAAGATCCCACTTTTAACCGATTATAGACACTTGAACATGCATTTCTAGGTGTGTTTAACCTACCCCACCCTTAAGTTATTAACTTAGCTCAATACATGCATCAAGGTTCCATTTTTAAGCATTTGAACACATGATCATGGTATGTGGAACTCACCAAGGCTCAAAAACAGAATGGACAGTGCTCAAGGAGCTCTCCAACAATTCCTCAAACTCAGACCAAGTAGGAGCACGAAAATGGCACTTCCAAGGTGGGTTCTTGCATCCCAAGATGACACTTTGAAGCTCAAAATGACCACAACAAGGTAACCATCACTCAAGCTCCGAACTCAGCCTCACCATCTAGCCAACTCAGCTCCCTGAACTCAAAAAGATGGCCACAATGCAGCCCCAAGGTTAACTCTCACCCTCCCCAAGTGTTTAGAATGTGAATTAAGAAGGAAAGGTGAAGACTTTGCATAAAACAAGCAAAGAAGGCTGAAGAAAGGTGGTGGCAGCAAATGGCCTCTAAGTTTCCTACGTAGGTGGCTGCACAATGCCCTAGAAATTTGTGCGACTAATGTATAAATAGGCATTTAAGCCTTAAAGCGCGGTATTAGCCTTAATAGCAACGCAAAAGATCTTGATCCCAAACTTTGGAATCTAGACCTACACATTTTTCTAAGATTTGTCATATTTTCATTTTATTTTTTGGAGCACCTTTTCGGTACGCGCTTTTCCATAGCCAGTATCAGTTCTGGCATCAGATTACATTATTTTGACTTGAAACTTGTTTTACAAGTCCTACATAATATTCTAGTAATTATCATGCATTCGTTATAATTTTCCGGGATACTTTTCCGGTACACATTTATACCGGGTAGCAGAACCGGTATCTGCGCTTTTCTTCCGAAAAAAGACTTTCAGCATTTTTAATCACTCAGTATAATTATTTAAGCCCAATAATAATTATTAAGGTCAATTATGGAATCATTTCCTAATTATCATAATTAATTCACTAATTACCTTAATTAGCGGTGCGGGTTCTTACACTGGCTACGTATAAAATGCGTACCGGCAAAGTGCTGCGAAAATTATAACAAAAATATGAAAAATCCTAGAAAAATGGCTAGTTCAGAATATGAAGTTTGAGATTAAAATGATTAGCAGAGCTATTAGTGCTAATACCGATGGATTATACTTAATGCACATATAAATAGGCATGCAAAGATTTCTAGGTCAGAAATATACATTTCCTATATGCCTCCTTCTGAAGTTTTGTGCTCTTCAACTTGCCACCCTTCTTCCCTTCATAAAACTCCACCAAAATCCTGCTTTTCTCTTTGATTCTTCCACTTAAACGTTGTAGACACTTGGTTGTGTGCTTGGTGAGGGAGAAATGTGTCACCTTATGAGTTGTAGTTGTTGTGTGTGGGGTGGGGGGATTGCCTATGAGTTTGGGTGGTGTAGGAACCATTTCATTAGTTGTTGAAGCTCCAAGTAGTGAGCTTTGTGAAGAAAAGGCCAAACTTGAGAACCATTTTCGTGGACTGATCATGGCCGAACTGTTGAGGGGTATGGAAAGCTCCAAGACCACTCTCTTGCTCTGTTTTGAGCCATTGGTATGAACCACAACCTTTATTCATGAGTTTTCTATGTTAAAGGTTAAGTTTTGGCTTGTTAAATGAGATGATTAAGTAACTAGCATGAACACTGGTCTAAATGGGTCTAAAAATGCATGCTTTAACGTTTAGATGTCTTAAAAATGGAATCTTGGATGGGGATATCTTCGTGAAAATGCAGAACTGCATTCTGTTGTGAAATATCCGGATATGATATCTGGATATTGACATCCGGATATGGGGTTTGTGATATCCGGATATGGATATCCGGATATGTCCCCGTGAAATATCCGAATTCCGGGAATTTTGAGTTATGCACTGTTCTGTCCAAACAGAAGTGTAGATTGGGTTTCTGAGCCCTTGAGTGGTTAGTATGAACCTCTGTAATAAGTTAACTAAGTCAGAATAACTTAGATTAAAGGCTTATGGCTTTAAGAGAAGCCTAAGAGCACGAAACGAAAAATGAAACGTTGTCGTAATCTAATGAACTTCTAGATTATGTATGTTGATACGATTTCTGGTCTAAACAGATTGTGATTGTGATGTTTGGTGATCGTGGGCTGTTGTGGACTCTTGACTTGGGATTGTTAGCTTGCGAGGTAAGCTTTCGTGTCCTCGGTTTTGCCTATTGTTGCTTCCACCATACCTCATGGAGGGATGGTTATATGCGTGCTGTGTTTTTATTAAAATAAATGATGATTATTGATATGCTATTGAGCTTTCTTATCGAGTGCAAGTGCCATTTGATATGTATGTGGTGTACCACCTAGATGGTGAACCCTGAGTATATGGAGACATACAAGATGGTAACTCCGTGGGTGAGGTGTAAGCGGTGTTCCTTGTACTGTAGGTTATAGACATATGTAATCCCTACCTTTTAATTCTCTGGCCAATAGGATGCATACACACATGATATGGATACAAGCTACATTGCACAAGTTTTAGAAATTATATTGTTATACTATTTTGGAACTTATATTGCACATGTAAGTGTGCTTGGGGTGGAGAGATTCTTGAGGACCCCTTGTCTTACTGAGGTTTCTTTTTAGAGATCTCACACCGTGTTGGGCCACATTTTTAGGTATAGGTTCCTCGGGGATTGATAACCCTGGCGGTATGAGGCCGGAGTTGAGATGGTTTACACATACTGCTATGTTGATATGCTTGAATGTCGATTTTGCTTTACTGTCAGTAGACTGTTATTTGATTTGAGACATTGTTTGGCTTTGTTGCCTTATTTGGTGAGCATGTGGGTTGTCCATGCCACATTGATATCTGTTACGTTTATTTACTCTTGAGTTGTATAATGTATCAGGATATTGTCTGGACTACATGTTGTAGTTCCGTGACTAGATGCACAGTTATTTATATTATGAGATTATTCAGTTAGTCATTTATTGCAATTTACATACAAGCGATATTTTGAAAAGGAATAAGTAATAATTGGTTAATAATGAATATTTCATAATCAGAAATCAAAAAGTTAGCTTCCGTATTTATTTAGCTGCGCTATTGCCATATGTAATGTTGTCAAACTCGAGTTTCTACGTAGAAACGGAAAGTGGTGGTAGAAACGTAAAATGTAGAAACGACACGAAACGTAAGTTTCTACTTTCTACTACTTAAGATCAAGATACAAAATTATATATATGCATGTAAAAAAAAAAAATCAAATAATGAACATGTGTATTGAGCCACTTATCTATCTAAAAAGGCAAATTATTTTTGGTTACCAAGTATCAAAATTATAATCAATGATAACTAACATGTAATGGATAACCAATCAGCTCTAATTGCTTCATATACTCTATAGGTTTTGGATCATCGCTCAGCAGTATATAATTCCACTTCTTTCAATGCACACAATGATCAAAAAGCACAAAACAATTATCATAACATAACTTATAATAAAAGTAACTTTATAAGACATAATTATAAAAGAAATATCTCCATACAAAAAGATATCAAGATACTGTATGATTTTGGGGAAATGAAAATTGTTTTTCTTTTAATTTCTTTTCTAGTTAATCTTTTTTTTAATTTTTTAATTTTAAGTAAAATGGTCAAAACGGTAAAAACGTAAGTTTTTACCCTTTTTACACGGTGTTTTTACAAGTTTTTATCAAGGATCGTTTTACTTGCGTTTTAACACGCACCACTCTAGTAAAAGCGTAAAACGTAAGTTTTTACGTTTTTACATTAGTTTTTGACAACAATGGTCATATGTATGTTTAATACACCGGATGCACACGGGGTGTTACACAGCCGGTCAGGATAAAGAAATTTCAAAGGATCGATATAATCAATCTTATATCATTGATGGGAAAGATTGATTGTACGACTCTAAAACGAGTTTGTTATTTCTCGTTGTTTGCTTTCGGAATTAAGTATGGTGAATTTATTAGCCATAAAGATGTTCAAATTTTCTTTAAAATTATTTTTGATAATTAAAATCAACCAAAACACAAATATTTCTTATAGACGAGGTATATGTTGGAGCGGAACTCTTGCCATCAAGCCTAAAATAAAAATTTAAAAATTTAGTTTTATTTCCTTTTAAATAATTATATATCTCTTTTAAGAATAAAATAATATTTTTAAAATCTATTAATAATTTGCAGAATTAATTAAAGGTAACTTTTTTAAACGGATGTCCTAGTGGATCAGTGAAATTAAGTTTCCATCATTTTCTGTGTATAATTAGACTCCCAAATATTGATCTAAAAATTTAAAAACCATTTTGAAATAAAGTAATTTTTCCAATTTTTTTATATAAAATAAAATTGATGGCGACTTCATTTTTTTATTTTTTAAAAAACTTTCGGGTCATTCCAATCCCTATGTCGAGTACAATTCACTAATGCAATTTCATGAATATTTCAAATATCTCTTAATCTTTTAAAAAGATTATTTTTTATTTCTTATAATAAATAATTAAAGACAATTATTTGCAAATTCCTTTAGAAAATGGTCACTATATGGTTACGAAAGAAATATAAAGTTGTCAATAATTAAGTGCCATCAATTTTTTTATTTTTAAAAAAATGTTTTTGACTTTTGATGCTCCATAAATAATACTAAAAACTAAAAAGCAAAAAATTTCCTGTTTTATGTTTTGTCCAAATGTGAATGAAAATAGTACATGTTTAGGGAAAAAGGAGAGACAGAAAAATCTACAAAGTGAGAGCAGATCTTGCGTTCAGATCTACAAGATTTTCACCACCAAAATATAATCCTCACAACCACCATATTATAAACGGGTCATCCTGCTAAATCAAGATTGAAATAAAAGACAAAATGGTGGGAGCTAAGTCACTAACAAATTGAGTTGAGTAAGTAAAAAGAAAAGAGTTTTGTTTCGATATCCGCATATCACTTTTGACAGTGGATTAAATATATTTATCTTTGATCGCTCTTGCACTCCTGATTAATTTTATAGCCGGCTCAGAGAGTCAAAATTTGTGAAGAGACCATGGGAAGTTACCTCGCTTCAAAGAAGTAGTTAAGTTTGGATTAACTAAAAAAAATTGCAACAATAGACTTTAGGCATGCAATTATTCATTCGTATGATTGAAACAAAAGAAGAAGACATGAGCTACTTGTTATATTGATTTCAACATTGGACAAAAGGTCAAGCCATGGAAGAAATCAAGAACCCATCTGGGAATTCTCTCCTTGTACCATCAGTTCAAGAGTTGGCAAAAAAGAACATATCTACTGTTCCACCAAGATACGTTCAGCCTCAACAAGAACACTTGGACATCTATGAAGCTGATCCTATCATTGAGGTTCCAGTTATTGACATGCAGCGCTTGCTTTCTGTAGAATCTGGGATTTCAGAATTGGCTAAGCTTCACCTTGCTTGCAAAGAATGGGGATTCTTTCAGGTCTCTTTTCTCTTCTTATCATTCAATTTCTTAAAACTATCACACATCAGTGTGTTCGTTTCTGAACTCTAGAAACTTTAGTTATATAAAAAGAAGGGTTTATCATCTATAATTTAACATGACCATAAAAAATTTCTCACACAACATTTTGTGGGGCCCGAAGCAAAAAAAAAAAAAACTCTAGCACGCAAAACGAATCTCTATAACATAATAAAACCATTTTTCCTACGAGATAACTCTTATAAAACCCTAAAAAGAATCACATATAGCAGTCAACATATACTTTATTCGGAAAATCCGAATTATCAGTTGATTTAATTATTAATCCTTCTTGTAGTTGGTAAATCATGATGTTAGTACTTCCTTGGTGGAGAAAGTAAAGTTGGAGATTCAGGATTTCTTCAACCTTCCAATGTCAGAGAAGAAAAAGTTTTGGCAAACTTCACAGCATATGGAAGGATTTGGACAAGCATTTGTTCAGAGTGAAGACCAAAAACTTGATTGGGCTGACCTTTTCTACATGGTCACACTTCCAAAACACTCAAGAATGCCCCACTTATTTCCACAGCTTCCTCTTCCTTTCAGGTTCTCTTCTCTTTCTCTCTTATGTGTGTGTGTGTTTATGTCTAAATATTCTTATCTCAAAGGTTTTGCATGTCTATTCATTGCTCTATGTCATGCAGAGACACTCTAGAGCTATACTCTGAGGAACTGAAAAATCTTGCTATGGTTATTGTTGCAAATATGGGAAAAGCTTTGAAGATGGAGGAAATGGAAATGAGAGATTTATTTGAAGATGGGATACAAATGATGAGGATGAACTATTATCCACCATGTCCTCAACCAGATAAGGTTATTGGACTCACTCCCCATTCAGATTCAATAGGTTTCACCATCCTTCTACAAGTCAATGAAGTAGAAGGGCTCCAGATAAGGAAAAATGGCATGTGGGTTCCTGTTAAACCACTGCCTAATGCCTTCATTGTCAACGTTGGGGACATACTAGAGGTAATATATATCCATTGACATCACAATTTTATAATATCAACTAGGAAATTCGTGAAAATATTCCTTTTGTCTAATTTAGAGCGTGTTCAGTAAATTGTTGAACTATAACTATTTAGTACCTTGACGCTTTGTTTCAAATCTTGTAAAATTTAAATAAAAATAATCATATCATCAAATGATTTTTATTTTTGTATATTTAAAGAGAATATATCATATTTGGGTTTTATAATTCTCATGTTTAAGGAGAATTGAAATCTCATGTTGTAGAGATAAAAAGCATGTAGGATCCATGTGTTAGAAAAAATTATATGTAGGACCCATGTCAGCACGGAAATCTAATGGTGTGTAGCAAAATGATAATTCTCTTATTGAATGAGAATTATAAAACCCATCATATTTATGTATATGAATTTAATTGTTTGCATGTTTTACGAGGCAAGATTATAACTAATGGAATATTCCGAAGTATTGAGCATCGAGCAACGGTGAACTCTGAAAAAGAAAGGCTTTCAATTGCAACATTCTACAGTCCTGGACAAGATGGAGTGATAGGTCCAGCAGCAAGATTGGTTACTGCAGAAACACCAGCACGGTTCAAAAGAGTCGAAGTAAAGGAGTATTTCAAGGGCTTTTTTGCTCGAAAACTTGATGGAAAGTCTTACATAGATTCCTTGAGAATATAAGAGTACCTTTATTCAAGCCATTAAAATTACGTAGATGCAACCTCTCATGCGTGCATTGTTAATAAGAAGTCAGAACATAATGACTTGTAAACCATAAGGAATAAGGCCCAGCCAAATTGGTCACAATTTTTATTTTTTTTTTGTTTAATATATATGTTTATGTATTCAAGCAATCTCATGTTTCCCAATCACCATACATCCTGCTCTAGGTAGTTGATGTTACGTGCAAGATTGCAAAGAAGAAACCATGTTCTTGAGGATAAATTCATAAAACTTAAAAAAAATTATGTGGGTCAACCTACACATATTTCACCCAAGGCTTATTTATGGAGTGATTCGCTTCACTTGAGTTCATATAAATTTTTTAATACATTGTTTTTTTTTTCATATTCCTAAGGGAAGGTATAATTCGATTCGGTTTGATTTTCCATCCAAATCGATTTTAAAAAATATTCAGTTCTTAAATCAATTTGAAAAATAATTTAATTCTTAAATCCGTTATAAAAATATGGTTAGTTATGATGTGATATCTTTCTTCTTTTTTCTTTTTTATAATGGGGAGGGGCATAGCCCCAAAAACAGATTACAAAATAGTATTCAAAACAGACATAACACTAATTTTATCTTCCTTCGAGCATCTCTAGTAAACGCGGAGGAGGATCTTGATAGATATTGATTATATTACAAGTCTTAGGAGAGTACTTCGCTAGCCAGTGAGCGCAAGAATTACTATCTATACAAATATGCTTGAAGCGTATGGTCCAGTCTTGTGACAACCATTTTCGGATTTGTTTGACTACCTTTGAGTTCTTGGGATCTTCATGTCTGTCTTGTAGTAAATTGATGGCAATAGTGGAATCACTCTCGATCACCAACTTCTTTATCCCTCTACCCCATGACAATTCAAGTCCCTTTAAAATACCCCAAAGTCCAGCATATAGTGGGTTGCAATATCCAATATTATAACTAAATGCTCCTCTGAATATGCTATTATGATCTCTCAAAATAACTCCACATGTTGCTTGATTCCTAATACTGGATGAGGTTCCATCTGTATTGAGCTTCCTCTTCTAGAGGAATCCAATTTCGTAAGGTGGGGACAAAAGATGCATTTTGCAAAGTAGCATTATCCTTCATTCTGGCCTTCTAGATTTGTTCTATAAAATCCGAAATCATAATGAAACCTCTAGAAGGTCTGCGAAAACCATCTTCATGGATTTGTTGGTTTCGCCAATTCAGTAAAAACCAGCGTGTAGGAGAAAATGTCTCTCCAATCAGATGCTCTATAAGAAAACCATTTCTTCATCATATTTCTTTCAAACGAGTCCTTTGTTTCCAACCTATAGAATTCATGTGGCACTCTTCCTCTAAACCAATCATTCCAAATCTCACGGGCAAACTCCCAATCACGCAGCAGATGGAGAAAAGATTCCTCTTGGTTGGGACAACTTTGGCATACATTCGGACCATTGCTTCATTTACTGGTCTTTCTCGAACAGGTAGTTTGCCTTGTAGTGATAACCACATCATTGATTTTATACGTTACGGCCATTTCCATTCCCATAATTTCTTCCAGATTGCAGTATTCTGGGAGTTTGGGAATTGCATTATATTCTTATATGCAATTTTGACTAAAGATGATGATATGTGGTTGTTAATCCAAACCTGTCTATCAACTTCACCTTCCCCTTGTTGCATATGCTTATTCATTACCAATTCCACCCATTCATTATTTAAAAAACTTCTAAGGTAAGAGACATTCCACATACCTTGGGGTGCACAGTATGCAATGGTTCTTCGCAGTTCCGCCTCTGGAACTTGGCAGTATGTGAATTCTTTGACAGGTTTATCTATCTCTAACCAGTTATCAATCCAAAGCCTGTCCTCCTTCCCATCTCCAATCTCCCATCTAAGTCCAGCTAGAAATCGACCAGACCACAACACTTCCCTAAATCCCGCCACAATTTGGAATCATAATTCTTTGTGATTATTCCACGGCGAAGTTCTTGACCTCTTTTGTACTTCACTTTTAAAATTTTCACCCACAAGTCCTCACTTCTAGTAAGCATCTTCCACGCTAGTTTATGTAAGTAGGCTTCATTTTGTGCTCTGAGATTTATGATACCCATACCACCCATCTCTTTTGGATTATACATGGTTTTCCACGAAACTAATTGGGCATTGTTTCCTCCCCAAATAAAAGATCGCTGAATTTGTTCTATCTCATCACATAATTTCTTTCTTTCCATAGTGTTTATTTTTCTTTGGTTTTAAAAATTGATTTTTGTTTTTTTTTTTTAAAAAGATATTAGCTTTTTCTAACTTTATTTTTATATTTTAATGTTTAAAATGAAATGAGAGAATGCATTAATGATGTGGTAATATTTAGGTATTTTAAGACAAAGTAATTTCATCACAATCTTTCGACTCATAATATTTAGGTAATAAGGATGTGATAAAAATTATTATAACTATGAAATAAATAAAAATTACAAAGACACCATGATTTTTTTCCCGCAAATGATATCGTTTCGATGAGTATTAGACAAATTTTTCTAAATTAAATTTAGAAAAAATGAAATATATTTATAAGGTTTTATACTTTTGCTTTCAACATAGAAGTTTAACCTTATGTCTCTTTCACTTCGGATTTTGAGCTTTTTTTTAATGTAGGCCCCATCATGATCCTTGTCATTGGAGAAGCTGGGCTGCTCTTCTCCTTTAAAATAAGAATATATATATATATATATATATATATGGAAAAAAATTCCTCACATGAAAAAAAGTTATATCCTGCAATCCCAAAATTACGTTGTTTTGAAAGTTGAAAAAATTAATGAAGGGTTGTTTTGGTAATTTTGTTTTTTATTATATGAATTTTATCAAAACATCATTCATTAATTCCCCTAACCTTAAAAATGACGCAATTTTGAAGTTGCAGGAGATAATTGTATCTCCTGCGGCAAGAATATATATATATATATATATATATATATATATATATATATATATATATATATATAGGGTTTATAATCTATCATTTAACATGATAACAAAAAATTTCCTACACACACAACTTTTTGTGGGGCCCGCAGCAAAAAAAAAAAAAAACTCCGCACGCAAAATGAATCTCTATAACATTACACAATCAATTTTCCTACAACATAACTAAATATAAAACCCATATATATATATATGGTTCATTTTTTCTGTAGTTATTACAAATCACTTATCTGCAGTAATCCCAATACGACGTCATTTTAAGACGGAAATCATGGTCTTTTTGTAATTTAAAATTATTTCAGGGTTATAATAGTCTTTATATTTATAAATTTTTAAGATTTCAATACCAAAACGACGTCGTTTTGGGAATAAATGCAGATAAGCTTATCTACGTACAACTATCATTTATAACTATGTTCTCCCTGGAGAACATAGTTATAACTTTAAAGTTGTTTTTTTTTTTCTCTCCTCAGTTTCTTTTCAGAACTTTTTTGCTGACGTGAAGAGAGAGAAAAGTGCAACTTTAATGTTATAACTATGTTCTCCCGGGAGAACATATATATATATATATATGTATATATATATATATTTATATGGGGTAAACATTTCTACCGCCACTTTAGATAAGTTTATCTACGTACAACTATCATTTATAACTATGTTCTCCCTGTAGAACATAGTTATAACTTTAAAGTTGGTTTTTTTTTTCTCTCTCCTAAATTACTTTTCAGAACTTTTTTACTGACATGGAAAGAGAGAAAAGTGCAACTTTAATGTTATAACTATGTTCTCCTGGGAGAACATAGTTATAAATAGTAGCTGTAGATATCCTTATCTAAAGTGGTTGTAGAAATATTTTTTTCCTATATATATATATATATATATATATATATATATATATATATTTATATATATATATATGGTTCAATTTTTCTACGGTCGCTTTACGTGCAGCAATGACAAATTTTTCATATATATATATAGGTTAAAATATTGAATGTGGGAAATCATAACCATATGTATGTCATTATTGCACGTACAATAACTTTAGATGTGATTTTACCATATATATATATATATATATATATATATATATATAATATATAATTGAGTTTATTGAATGACTTTCAGTTTGAGTCTAATTTTTCTATGAAAATCCACGACTTCAATTGGGATCTCTATAAAGGGCGATTCTAATAACAATACTATTTCGTCTCATTTCCCGAAATTTGAACTAGAAACTTCTCCGTAGGGTGCAAACTCTTTTATACTTAAACGGATGAATATTATTTGACGTGTTAGTTAAATAGTGCTTCCGAATACATAGATAAAAAGAAAAAATAATATTAATAATACTGCATTCCTACCCTTACTTCTTGCGTTTGACAGCCATCATTTTCATCCTATTTAATCAAACCAACAAATTCAAAAATTCCATACTCCCATCAACTAGCTGTTGTAAAACCCAAAAAGCTTAGCTTCAGCCAGACGAGAGCAGGAAGGACATGATGAAGTAACATTATTTACTGGGAGTGGCTAGGGACAATATTAACAGTTCACGGAGTTTTCTACTCTTCTTTATAGATTAGGAGATCAGAGCTACTGGACATACAAAAAAGAAGTTTATGCCAGTTATTGACTTGTTTCTTTTTTTTTGGTAAGCACATTACATGCCTAATCCAAAAATATACAAATACAACCAATCCACATTGATGTCACATAAAGTCTCACCTTCACATTCTCAATCAAGACAATCTCCCTACAACACGTTTCATTAGGTTGGGATGTAGACTGGTGTATATTCATTAATAAGATAATTTTTTATTTGATTTATATTTATATTTTAGTTAATATATTCATATCTCAATTTGCAAATCTTCCAGAAAAACAAAAGTTCGAAACTTAACCAACCATAGCAACCACAAAATCCAACCGAATAGGAGCCATTGATATTAATATATTTTATATTCTTATATTTATTAAATTTAAAGAAATGTATATTCATATTCTTGTGCATCAATGAGTACCAGCAAGTTAACCAGAAAGTAAAAAATATTTCTCATGTATTTGTTCTCGACCTATATAATAGACCCCGCCAACTTTTAAGAATGAGCTTTATCATGTAAAGAACCTTGGGATACAACACCCCAAAAGCTAGCTCTAAGGGTGAGAGTGCTCAAGGCCTTATAAACTCCACATTAGTTGCTCTTCAACCAATGTGGGACTATATATCTCAACACGCCCCCTCACGCAAGAGCCCTCTTGGCTTGAAGCGTGGATTATGCAACAGGCCCAATCTTTGGTTTACCTTTTTTGTGCTTCCACTTTAAAGTGGGGGGCGGTGAAGATTGAACCTCAAGCTCTGATACCATATCAGAAACCAACAAACTCGTGAAAAGAGAATTCATTATATGGAAAAATGACTTGAATGAATAGTGTGTACAGACTGATATTATATATCAGTTGATAAGAAGAGAAGGTCCTAGAAGAGTTCTAACAGACTCTTAACAAATTAATTACATCCTAACAAACTCAGTTACACTCTAACAAACTCAGTTACAAAATGTACACGTATACAAAACTAATTAAATAACTAGTATGACGTGTCATAATATTGAGATATATAGTCCCACATTGGTTGAAGAGCAACTAATGTGGAGTTTATAAGGCCTTGGGCACTCCCACCCTTAGAGCTAGCTTTTGGGGTGGTGTATCCCAAGGTTCTTTACATGGTATCAGAGCTCTGAAGAGAGCTCTGGTATCGCACATTGCTTCTTGTTTTTTCTTCTCTCCTCTGTTCTTCACAAGTTTTTTCCTTGGTTCTATCTCAAATCTCTGTTAATCTTCAATGGCGGTCCAGAGTCCTCTTCCGGATTATTTGTCAAATTCGGCGAACTCGTTGTATCTCCATCCAAACGAGAATCCTTCAATGGCTCTCATTTCTCCTCCTCTCAATGGGCGTAACTACCACACTTGTTTGCGTGCTATGAAAATGGCATTATTGTCAAAGAACAAGCTTTGCTTTGTAAATGGAGCCTTTCCAGTGCCTGAACCTCTTGATCCGTTGTTTCCGGCTTGGGAGCGTTGCAACACTATAGTGTTGTCTTGGATTCACAGATCTATTGATGAATCGATCTCAAAGTCTATCTTGTGGATCGAACATGCGTCTGATGTATGGACAGATCTATGTGAACGATTCTCTCAATCTGATGTGTTCCGAGTTGCAGATCTCCAGGAAGAAATCCATCGCCTACAACAGGGAAGTAGAAGTATGGGTGAATTCTTCACCGAAATGAAAACGCTATGGGATGAATTAGACAATCTCAATCCGCTGCCAAAATGCTACTGTGGAGCTCTAGATGAAATACGCAAAGCAAGAGAAAAGTGATCCGTTTCTTGAAGGGCTTGAATGACCAATACTACTCCATTCGTTCGCAGATTATGTTGATTGAACCACTTCCAAACATGAACAAGGCATTCTCTCTTGTTACTCAACAAGAGCGTCAGATGAATTCTGAAGTTCATACAGATACTGCCATAGAGTCAAAGGCTTACTTAGCAGATCCGAATCGTCGTACAGGAAATTTTAATAAGGCTAGAGGTCCAAAAGGACGAGGCACTAAGTTGTGCACACATTGTGGAAGAACAAACCACACAGTGGATACTTGCTACATAAAGCATGGATATCCACCGGGTTTCAAATCGAGGCCTAAAAATGCTTCTGTGAATGCTATTTTTAACAGTGGAGAAAGTGAGGAAGGGAATGGTCAAGATCCAGTGAGCATGATTCAACAACAATACAAAAGCATTTTAGATATGCTACAACGGTCTCATATTCAAGAGAAAGAGGAGACTTCCAACAATCATGCTGTCAATATGGTTCACACACCACCAGCCACTGCTTTCACTGCTGAATGTGCACACAATTCTGGTAAGACAGATATCACATGGATCCTTGATACAGGTGCAACAGACCACATATGTTGCGTTTCATCTCTCTTTATTTCCTTGCATGAAATAAAACCGATTTCAATAAATTTGCCTGATGGTTCAAATGTCATAGCTCAATATTCTGGATATATTGAGTTGTTATCAAACTTGATTCTGCATGATGTGTTGTTAGTACCAACATTTTCTGTCAATTTAGTGTCAGTGGCCAAACTGATTCAATTTCTTGAGTGTGAACTGATCTTTCGTGAATCTGTTTGTTGGATCAAACAGATCAAATCACAGCAAGTGATTGGTTTAGCTAAATTGCAAGGTGGACTCTTCTTGTTGGAATGTTGCAGTAACAAGAAGACAAAGGAAGATGTAGCAGATTCATATAGTAAAGGATATGTGAATAATACATTAGCAGATGCTTCCTTGTTATGGCATTTGCGTTTAGGACATATTTCTGATTCTGTTTTCAGAACAATGTGTATAAAGTTTCCTTTTATCAGTTGTCATAAGAACTGCTCTCCTTGTGACATTTGCCATATGGCAAAACAAAGGAAGTTGCCTTACAATGTAAGCACCAACAGAGCTTCTAAAGCTTTTGATCTCGTCCATGTAGACATATGGGGACCTTTTTCTGTTCCACCCATTACTGGATATAAATACTTTCTTACTGTTGTTGATGATTACTCGAGATTTACTTGGGTGCTTTTGATGCATAATAAAGGAGAAACTAGAATGCATTTGCAGAATTTTGTTGCTTTGGTCAAAAATCAGTTTGGGACTTCCATTAAAATGATTAGAAGTGATAATGGTCAAGAGTTCTTAATGAATGAGTTCTATGCTTCTAAAGGAATTATTCATCAAACTTCTTGTGTGGAGTGTCCTCAACAAAATGGTGTGGTGGAAAGGAAGCATCAGCATCTTCTTAACATAGCACGAGCATTGATGTTTCAAGCCAAGATACCATTAAACTTCTGGTCATTCTCTGTGTTGCATGCTGTTCATTTGCTGAATCGGTTGAGTAGTCCTATATTGCATAATAGCACACCATATGAACTCCTGTATCAATCTCCACCTGTGTTGATTCATTTAAAGGTCTTTGGGTGTGTATGTTTTGCCAGCACACTCTTATCCAACAGATCTAAATTCAGTTCAAGGGCTAGAAAGTGTTTATTTCTAGGATACAGAGATGGTACAAAGGGGTATGTGCTTTATGACCTCACCTCTCATGATATCTTTGTATCTCGAAATGTGGTTTTCCATGAGCTTCATTTTCCCTTTGGTAATTCTGACAATACGGTTTCACATGATAACACACCTGTCATGCCTATTTTCTGTGACAATATTGAAGACAGCAGTATTACACCAACTCCCCAATTAATCCTAGATAATGACATGACTCCAATAGTTGACCCTACCTCATCACCTTTATCTACCATCAGTTCACCTACTGATCAGCCTTTTCCCACGTTACAAGACTCTCCTACTTCACCAAATGCTATCCCATCACCTTTATCTGTTCCCTTACCTTCTACCCGTATCAATCACCCTACTCCTAACACACATAACCAAGCTCCCACACATAACCAAGTCCCTAGAAAATCCAACAGGACAAGATAAGCCCCACCTTATTTACAAGATTTTCATTGTACACTCACATCCAATACAGCCTATCCTTATCCTCGGTCCTATCCTATGATAAATGTTCTCCTCACCACAAAGCTTTATGCTTTAACCTTCAATCCATCACATAACCTCAGTCTTACTCTGAAGCCATCAAAGACCAGCATTGGCATGATGCAATGGATACTGAGATCTTAGCTTTGGAACAAAAGCACTCATGGAAGCTCACTGATCTACCTCCTGGGAAACATGCCATTGGTTATAAATGCATTTTTAAGGTCAAATACCATGCCAATGGAACTGTTGAACGATATAAAGCTCGCTTGGTTGCAAAGGGGTACACTCAACTTGAAGGGGTTGATTTCTTGACACCTTTTCTCCAGTTGCCAAGATCACAACCATTCGTACACTTATGAGTATTGCTACTGCTGAAGGTTGGATCTTGGAACAACTCGATGTTAACAATGCCTTTCTCCATGGTGATTTGGATGAGGAGGTCTACATGACACTGCCTCCTGGGTTCCAAACTTCAACACCCAATCAGGTTTGCAAGTTACAAAAATCATTGTATGGCTTGAAACAAGCAAGCAGACAATGGCATTCCAAGTTAACATCTGCTTTACTGTCCATTGGATATATGCAATCTGAGGCAGATCATTATCTCCTCATCAAGCAACATGAAGAATCATTCACTGCTCTGCTAATATATGTCGATGACATAGTATTAACAGGCAACAACATGAAGGAGATTTTGAAGGTCAAGAAGTTTCTTGATGATCAATTTCGCATCAAGGACTTGGGTGAGTTGCATTACTTTCTTGGTCCAGAAATTACTCGTACCAAGGAAGGCTTAACTGTTAATCAAAGGAAATATGCATTGGAGTTGGTTAGTGATGCTGGACTCTTGGGTGCAAAACCCAGTTCCACTCCCATGGAACCTGGGATAAAATTGGAGAAGGACAAAGGGGAACCATATTCAGATGTCTCGGGTTATAGAAGATTGGTGGGAAGACTGCTTTATCTGACCACAACTAGGCCAGACATATGCTATGCAGTTTAACAGTTGAGTCAATATGTCAACAGTCCCACAGAGTTACACATGCAAGAAGCCATCAGAGTCCTTCGATATTTGAAAGGAACACCAGGTCGTGGTTTGTTTTTCAGTTCTGCATATGATCTCAAAATCTCTGCCTTCTCAGATTCAGATTGGGCTACTTGTCCAGATACAAGGAGGTCCATCACTGGTTATTGTGTCTTCATTGGCCCTTCTTTGGTTGTATGGAGATCAAAGAAACAAAGCACAGTATCTAGATCCTCCTCAGAGGCAGAATATAGGGCTTTGGCAAGCTTGGTTTGTGAGTTGCAATGGCTGAAGTATTTGATCACTGATCTCAATGTCCAGATTCCCCAACCAATGGCTGTATTTTGTGATAATAAATCAGCAATCTATTTGGCTCATAATCCTACTTTCCATGAGAGATCAAAACACATAGAGATAGATTGCCATATTGTAAGAGAGAAGATCAATAGTGGCTTAATCCATTTGCTCCCAATTACTTCCACAAATCAAATTGCATACTCCTTCACAAAGGCTTTACCTCCTCGATCATTCAAAATGTTAATTGACAAGCTGGGACTTGCAGACATGCATCTTCCACCTTGAGGGGGAATATTATGACACGTCATACTAGTTATTTAATTAGTTTTGTATACGTGTACATTTTGTAACTGAGTTTGTTAGAGTGTAACTGAGTTTGTTAGGATGTAATTAATTTGTTAAGAGTCTGTTAGAACTCTTCTAGGACCTTATCTTCTTATCAACTGATATATAATATCAGTATGTACACACTATTCATTCAAGTCATTTTTCCAGATAATGAATTCTCTTTTCACGAGTTTGTTGGTTTCTGATATTTATCATAAATTTTGAATTTAAAAGCGGACCCATTTAGTTAAAATCGTGGTCCCTCACAATTCAAAAAAGATCCATATTAGTCCCTCAAAAGGACTAAAATGGGTCTACTTTGAAGTTCATATGGACCAACCGACTAATTTTTTTTTTGTAAGGGACTAAAATGAGGACCAGGTTTTTTGTTAGGAACCGAACAAGGTATTTACTCATTTTTTATAGATAAAACTTTCTTAAAACCTTAATAATTCTAGCTATTATTGTTCACAGACATCGGCCTTTATTTGCCACACATCGGCCTTTATTCTCCAAACATATGTAAACCAAAAAAAGAAAAGAAAAGAATGCAGAATTAATAGTGTCTTGTTAGAAAATTTTATTTTCTACATTATTGTGCGTTGTATATTCAATTATCAATTATATCATTCTATTTAATTATTGGGTGAATTAAGTGATCTATTAAGGAACCCAATTAGATTTCAAAATGAGTATGGGTTAAATGAGTGGATATATACCCACATTGGCCCAACAAGGTATAAAATGTAACACCATGTGTGCACCTGGCATATTAAACATACATATGGTAATAGTGCAACTAAATAAATGCGGAAGCTAACTTTTTCTTTCCAATTATGATATGATCATTAATTAACCAAATGGATTACTTATTCATTTTCAAAATACTGCCTGTATGTAAATTGCAATGATAATTATATTGAATACCTCATATCATAAATAGTATCGAGTCACGGAACTACAACACGTAGACCGGATCATATCCTGATACATCATCCCAAGACTAAATAAATGTAACCGAGTCAATGTGGCATGAACAATCCTCATGCTCACCAAATAAGGCAACAAGTCAAACAAAGTCTCGAATCTAACTAATCATATACTTAAAATAAAGCATGGTCAAAATCTAGGCACATCAGTAAAACAACATGCATATCAACTCAACTCCGGCCTCCTGCCGCTAGAGGTATCAACCCCCGAGGTACATGTACCTGAAAATGTGCCCCAACACGGGATGAGATCTCTAAAAAGAAATCTCAGTAAGATAAGGGGTCCTCAAGGATCTCTCCACCCCAAGCTCACTTACATGTGCAATATAAGTTCCAAAACATTATAACAATAAAATTTCCAAAATCTGTGCAATGCAGCATATATCCTATCATGTGTGTATGCATCCTACTGGCCAAAGAATAAAAATATAGGGATTACATACATCTACAACCTACGATACAAGGAACACCGCTTGTACCTCACCCACAGAGTCACCATCTTGTATGTCTCCACATGCTCAGGCTTACCGTCTAGGTGGAACACCACATACATTTCATATGGCACTTGCACTTAATATACAGCTCAATAGCATTTCAAATATCATCATATTATTTCATAAAAATACATCATGCATATAAAATCATCCCTCCATGAGGTATGGTGGAACCAACAATGGGAAAAACCGAGGACGAAAGCTTAACTCGCAAGCTAAACCCTCCCTCACAACTCGGTGTGCAAAGGGTCACAAGTAATAACAGTGTCCAGCAAGGTCACAGATCTGTTTTCATAACATTCATATTATCAATAAACATATCATAGCTTTTTAGACTTAAAACGAACATTATTTCTTTTTCGTTTCGCTTAATCTGGGATCTTTCCGAAGCCATAAGCACTAAACTATCTTTACCATTTTCAAGACTTCAATTTCATCTCTTTACTAAATATTCTAATATTTTACTATTTTAAACTAGACATCTTAAGGTTTCCAACGATATACTTTATTTCTCAATCGGAGTTGTATAACTCCGGTTATGAATTTTGCAAAGTGACTGCTGCAAACTGAATTTCCAACAACTAAGTCGTGACTTCAAACTAACACTGCGACCAATACTCATATCCAATGACAATCAAATTTTATAGGATTGTATCCCTATATGTTAGCTTCACATAGGTCCAAACTTCACTCGATTTGGAGCTCTGTAGCTCAAAATATCGCTATTTTACTAAACTAGGTCGTTGGTGTCACATTTGCACTAGGTAATCGATTACCATACAGGGGTAATCGATTAGCACTCAAAGGTAATCGATTACCACCTATGCAGAAATGCAAAAATGCAGATCTTTCTACATAATTCGAGCTCCAATAGCCTCCCAAGGTTCCCACCTTCGATTTACCCACAAACAGAAGTTCAAACTACCGTATTACACTTAAATTAACAACCTTTTACTTGAATCATCAAAGTTTTCCTTTTTAAAATACTCAAAACAAGCTTTGTTCATGAATTTACAAAGAAAATGGTGAGGGTTACCTAAGAGCCTTTGAAAATAGAAAAATATGGGGACTTTGAAGGTGCTCCAAGCTACTGACTTGGTGGTGCACGAAGATCTCACTCCAATGTATGTTCTTTCTTCATGAAGGTTGGTTCTTTGAACTTACAAGGAGGTATTCATGGCTCACACACTAAGAACAGCAAAGTCAGCCCTTCTTCCCCCTAATGCAGAAACTAAAACTCCCAAAACCAAGCCTTTATTTCACAAGACTCAAGTTTTACAAGGTTTAATGATGGTTCAATGACATAAGAGTGAAGAAGTATTAAGAAAGGTGGGTTTTTCACCAAATTCCATGCACAAGACTCAAACTTTCACAAATGGGGGAAGGTGGCAGTCGTGGAGGATCAGCCTAGGGATTAGAAACTGACCTAGGGTTTTGTGACACTTACTATGAAAGGAACATGCTCAAAATGGCAGTAATCCCTTTAGATGCCAATGGGAACGATAGGCAGAGAACCGGTAAGTCAGTATTTAGAGTTCCAAAAGAAAAGATTTTACCTAGCAACAGGAAGAGCGCTTATTGGTTTGTGTGTCCACTAATCCATAGTATTAGTTCTAATAGCTCCGCTAATCTTTTTAATCTCAAATCTCATATTCTGAACCTAGCCATTTTTCTATGATTTGTCATATTTTTATTATAATTTTCGCAGCACTTTGCTGGTACGCATTTTATACGTAGCCGGTATTAATTCTGACATTAGTTCTCATTTTCTTACTCTAAACTTGATATTCTGGTCCTAGCTATTTTTCTAGGAATATCCATATACTTATTATAATTTTTCGGGATACTTCACTAGTACGCATTTATACCGCGAAGCAGAATGGGTATCTGCACTTTTCGTCTGAAAAACGACTTTCAGCGTTATTAAACCTTGTGATAATTATTTGAATCTTCCCATAATTATTCAAATTCAATTATGGAATCATTTCTTAAATTCATAATTAAATCATTTAAATTCTTAATTTAGCAGTGTGGGTTCTTACATAATGGGAGCTGGTGGGTCTAATGATAAGGAATCAGGAAAAAGGTTATATTCCGTTATATGTCAAATCAATTAGATGGTTTTCTCACCCTCGTCAAGAGAGAACTTTCGCATAAGGATTCGGCACTCTGGTGATTTGGCTGAGGAAGACCATCAATCCCAGAATTCAAAGGCATCAAGAAACTACAATCATTGTGATGGAATCAGGAAAACTTTAATTCCTTTTTGATTCGTCGATGATCCAATATAATGTATCCGGGGGTTTTATGGTTTTCACCATAAGATATTGGGAGAATCCCAGCAATTGGTATCATAGGCTCAATCATATTGAATCATTCGGGTTTTTTGTTTAAACTTTTGGAATTTACATAAAGAATGAATCTTTTGGAAAATCTAGGATTTGCAGTTAAATAAGAGTTTGTTATTTAATATTTTGAATCTGTATAAAGGTGGAATCTTTGAAAGAATTTGGCTTCATAATTAATGAAGGTTTGTTGTTTGAATTGGAAATTTGAATGATCAATGAATTCGTTTAGGAAAGTTTGGACTTGTGGTCTGAAAGAAATTAAATTTAGGTCTTTGTTCTTGGGGTTTTCTTAGATTTGATATTCTTTGTTAAAAGGTAAATATGAAATTTTTAGGAATTAATTATGATGATGTTTTCATATTTAGAACCAAGGGAAAATGCAGTTTTCTATTAGGTACCTTGTCTCTAGGCACTCATGTCTGGGGCACCCATTCTGTCAGGATAAAGAAATTTTAAAGGATCAATACAATCAGTCTTATATCATTGATGGGAAAGATTGATTGTATGACTCTAAAATGGGCTTGTTATTTCTCATTGTTTGCTTTCGAAATTAAGTATGGTGAATTTATTAGCCATAAAGATGTTCAAATTCTACAAAGTTGATTTAACTCCAAATGATTGGTCACATTTATATTTATTGTTCATGCAAATAATGATCGGCCCAAAGGAAGGTTATTATTTGGCAAAGCAATAAATGCAGTGTGATCATGTCTGTATCTATTGTTTATGCAAATAATAGTCAGCCCAAAGGAAAGGTACTATTTGACCAAACAATGGATGCACTTGTGGTAATAAATGTGTGACAATCATAAAGGGATTTTCATGTGAAGAATAGTCAATCCAAAGGAATGCTATGGTTTGATAGGATTGATTGTCCATGTTTGATTACTACATGGAGAGTACCACTTGCAAGTTAATATTTCTTGTCTGAAGAATACATGTCAATGTTGTGCTAGGTATCTTGTTGTCGAACCCATTTTTCTTCGAATTTTTGGTCAATATCATATATGCATATTGTGTTGTTTGATTATATATATGATATGACATTAATGTTGAGCATATTTTTCTCTATTCAAGTTGCTGCCACTGTTGCTAATTTTTACTACTCAAGTGAACATATTGCCTAGGTTAAATGGGGCAAACTTCAAGGTGTAGAAAGAGAACATGGAAATCATTCTCTACTGCATAGATTTAGACCTTGAGCTAAGGATGGAGAAACCACCTCCATTGAGAAAAATCTGAATACGGAGAAAATTGAGAAATAGGAATGCCCTAACCACATGTGTCTAATGATCATGAAATCCGATATTCCAAAAGTGTTTTGGGGCTCTATTGCAGAAAGCATTGATGCCAAGAAGTTCTTCACATAAATCGAGCAATATTTTGCTAGAAATAAAAAGACGAAAGCGAGTGACACTTTAGCAAAACCCGTTACCATGAGGTATCAAGGAAATGGGAACATAAGCAAGTACATTATAAAGATATCTAATTGCTGGAAAACCACAGACTTGGCTCAACCTTCTTGGACAAGGTCAAGTTGGAGATTCAAGATTTTTTCAACCTTCCAATGTCAGAGAGGAAAAAGTTCTGGCAGAGTCTAGAAGATATAGAGGGGTTTGGACAAATATTTGTTGTTTCTGAGGACCAAAAACTTGATTGGTCAGATATGTTCAGGGTACTCACCCGTCCAATTCATATGAGGAAGCCCCACTTATTCCCAAATCTCTCTTCAACTTAGGTTCCCATCCTCTCTCAGAGACTTTCACTTTTGCATGTTTAGTCAGCTACTTCATTTTATAATGGAATCTCTCTCTTTTTTGCATGCAGAGACACTCTAGAACTTTACTCGCAGCAATTGAACAATATTTCCATGACCATTATTGGATATGCTCAAAAGTTCTAGAAAGCAAGGAAATAGTAGAGTTATTTGAAGACGGGATGCAGATTTTTAAGAGGAACTATTACCTTCCATGCCTTCAACCAGAGCAGGTTATTGGCCTCAGACCTCATTCAGATGGAGCAGGTCTCACCATCCTCCTATAGGTCAATGAAGTAGAAGGGCTCCAAATGAAGAAAGATGGCATGTAGGTTCCTATTAAACCCCTTCCCAATGTCTTCATTGTAAGATTGGGGACATGCTGGAGGTACTATAAATATTCCAATATCCATCAACATCAAAATTTCACTGCCATCAAAATTTTACTAGCTTGGAGCTACTCTAACATATCCCCGATGCAGGAGTCCTTTGGGTTTAAGTGTGGATAAGGACAATGCACTGACCACTTACCTTATTTCAAATTTAACTTTTTATTAGAGGAATGACAAGAATCAAACACTAAACCATTTGATCACAAAGACTCTTATGCTATGTCAGGAACCAACTTTCCTAAAAGTTTAAATTATTAGGTGAAGACCATTGAAAGATTTTGTTGGTAATTCAACATGAGTGATGAAGATGATGGAATTAATGAAAGAATTAATGTACAATGATCCATTGGTTATGAATAAGAAGTGGGTATATAAACAAAAGAGAAAAGGGAAGATGAAGAGGTGTGTGGGTTTTAACAAGTCCCACATTGGACAATTAGTAGGAAGTGGAAGAGTATATAAGCTCCCACCTCACTCTGCTAAATTGGCCCTTGGGTCACTACATATTTTATGTAGGGGGAGGAGCTAGGTGGGCTTTGGTCCACACCACAAACATGCGCGTGCGCCGCCTTACATCCGTCCAGCTGGCCGACTGGCTCGGCTCGGGTCGGTTCGGTTCATATGTGTGTAATAAAAATAATTTTTTATTAAATAAATTTTTAATATTTTGTCCAAAAATGTATCCGTTGCTTCCCTCCTAAAATTCGAACCCACCGCCGGTTTTTTTTTTTGAGCAATTTTGAACCGGACCAGTTCTTCCCTTTCGCGAACCGGTCAGGGGTTGTATCTGCTCGTCGAACCAGTCACTGGTTGTACCTGTTCGTCGGAACGGTCACTGGTCACACCCGTTCATCGCCGTCAGACACTGCGGTTCGTCGCCGGTGACTGTTCATCGTGACCGATCAGTGTCTATAAATAGACACTGACACCTTCAGAAATTTATCCAATTTTTTGCACTGAAACTCTGCCAGAATTTTTCTCTTTCCGGTTTTGCATGTTGTTGTTCATCCACCGGTGTGACTTCCTCCGGCATATTGTTGTGTTCGTTTGGGCTGTTGATTGGTAGTGCCACCATTCTTCATACAAAATCCGTTCTATCCTGGGAGACAAGTGTCCATCAACCTTAGGCATCAGTGAGGGGGCAAATTGTCTTAAGGAGACACGTTCTGTGGGCTCGGATTTTATTCCTCTTATACTGCATTCATCAAACTTCTGATTCTGTCTATTTCATACATATCAAGTAAGTCTGTTCTTGGTATTTATAATTGCACAGTGATAATTCTGATCATCTACCCCTTCTGTTCTTTACATGGGTTCAGACCTCTAGTGATTTTATATCACCCACTATCTTCAATAAAAATCTTAAGACAATTTGATGTTTTGAACCTGTGATCAGTATATTCTAGTTTTCGTTATATATATACTGTTTCTGTTTTATTTACTGTGAGACTAATCTATGTTATTAATATGTATGATAAATTAATCTGTGTGATTAATTTCGGATTCTGTTTGTGTAACAGAAATGGCTACTGTAAGTACAAGAAATGCCAATGTTAATGCCTCTCTTCTGATGCATGCTGATAAGCCCGAAAAACTGAATGGAACAAATTTCAAACACTGGCAACAGAATATGTTGTTCTATTTGACAACTCTGAGTCTGGACCTTTTCCTCAAGAAAGATGCTCCTACACTGAATAAGGGAGAACAATCTGACAAGGAAAATGTTGCTGCCATTGATGCTTTTAAGCATTCTGACTTCCTTTGCAGGAACTATATTCTCAATGCTCTGGACAACTCATTGTATAATGTGTACTGTACCCTGAAGACTAGTAAGGAACTTTGGGAAAGTCTGGACAAGAAGTATAAAACCGAGGATGCTGCCTTGAAGAAATTCATAGTTGGAAGATTCTTAGACTTCAAGATGCAAGACTCCAAATCTGTTGTGAGTCAAGTTGAGGAACTTCAAGTGATTGTGCATGAAATTCATGCAGAAGGAATGTCTCTTAGTGAGTCTTTCCAAGTTGCTGCTTTCGTAGAAAAATTACCAAACTGTTGGAGAGACTTCAAGAATTATCTTAAGCATAAGCGCAAGGAATTGTCACTTGAAGATCTGGTTACCAGATTGAGAATAGAAGAAGACAATAAGATGTCTGACAAGAGGAATGGCAACAATCCTATGATCTCCAAGGCTAATGTAGTTGGAGAGGGATCAAAGTCAAAGAAGAGGAAATATTCTGAAGATGGAAATGCTAAGTAAGGAAAGGGCAAAAAGTTCAAAGGCAACTGTTTCAATTGTGGGAATCCTGGCCACCGTGCAAAGGATTGTAAGAAGGAACAAAAGAAAGATCAGAGGAAGCCACAAAAGTTCAATAAGAAGAAGAGCACTCAAGCCAATATGGTTAATATTGTTGAATGTAACATCCCGGGCGCTGACGAGGGCGGGGAGTGATCGTCGGTGCGAAAGGGCATGGACAAGAAACGGCTCCTGGTAGGCTTCTAGGGATGGGGGTACATGAATGAATCAAATCAACACCCGAAAGAGAGGGATTCCGGAGACTGTGCTGGTATGGGACAGTACAGTTGGGAATGGCTTATAAAAAATAATTGGTACTACCTATACTAACAAGATGCATCTACTTTTTGGTAGCCTGAAACGGAAGAACTCCACAGTTAAGCGTGCTTGACTTGGAGCAATTCTGGGATGGGTGAGCTCCTGGGAAGTTTTCCCGGGAAGTGTGCGAGTGAGGACAAAGCATGCTGAAAAGTCTCATGTTAATGTGAGGGGACAGTCGTTGATCCTTGCAAGTTGCCAGACGTTACAAGTGGTATCAGAGCATGGCCTCTCATCCTGTACAGTGTGGTTCAAGGACGAACCAGGCGGAAGTTGGTGGGCATGTAACATCCCGGGCCCTGACGAGGGCGGGGAGTGATCGCCGGTGCGAAAGGGCATGGACAAGGAGCGGCTCCTGGCAGGCTTCTAGGGACGGGGGTACATGAATGAATCGAATCAACACCCGAAAGAGAGGGATTCCAGAGACTGCACTGGTATGGGACAGTACAGTTGGGAATGGCTTATAAGAATTAATTGGTACTACCTATACTAACAAGATGCATCTACTTTTCGGTAGCCCGGATCGGAAGAACTCCACAGTTAAGCATGCTTGACTTGGAGCAATTCTGGGATGGGTGACCTCCTGGGAAGTTTTCCCGGGAATTCTGTGAGTGAGGACAAAGCATACTGAAAAGTCTTGTGTTAGTGTGTGGGGACATTCGTTGATCCTTGCAGGTTGTCAGGCGTTACACTAAATAGGTTGAAGAACTGAGTCTGGCAGAAGTGGTGATGGAGTGTAATCTGATTGGAGACTCCAAGAAATGGTGGGTGGACATTGGTGCCACCAGACATTTCTATTCAAACAAGGGCATGTTCTCCACCTATACTCCTACTGAGAAGATGAGAAACTTTATATGGGTAACTCATCTACTTCAAAAGTTGAAGGTGTGGGTAAAGTGGCTTTGAAGATGACATCTGGCAAGATAGTGACACTAAATGATGTGCTCCGTGTGCCTGATATTCGCAAGAACTTAGTCTCTGGATCTCCGTTAAGCAAGAATGGCTTTAAACTTGTATTTGTTTCTGATAAGTTTGTACTTACTAAGAATGATGTGTTTGTAGGAAATGGCTACCTTAGTGAGGGCCTTTTCAAACTGAATGTGATGACTGTAAACAATTCAAATATTATTAATAATACTAGTACTTCTAAGGTCAATTAAGAGTTTAATTCATTTAGATTTATTACCTACATTTGAATGTTTAAATAACAAGTGCCAAGTATGTGTTGAATAAAAATTTTCGAAATTACCTTTTAAATCAGTTGAAAGATCAACCGAGTTGTTAGATTTAATACATACTGATATATGTGACATAAAATCTACACCATCTAGGGGTAATAAGAAATATTTTATTACATTTATTGATGACTGTAGTAGATATTGTTATGTGTACTTACTTAATAGTAAAGATGAAGCTATTGTTGCTTTTAAGAAATATAAAAGTGAAGTTGAGAATCAACTCAACAAGAAAATTAAAATGGTAAGGAACGATCGTGGGGGAGAATATGATGGCCCCTTCGAGGAATTCTGTATAGAGTCTGGTATTATACACCAGACAACAGCTCCTTATTCGCCGCAATCAAATGGGATTGCAGAAAGGAAAAATCGGACATTAAAGGAAATGATGAATGCCATGTTGATTACGTCCGGTTTACCACAGAATTTATGGGGGGAAGCCATGTTGACGGCTAACTATATAATTAATAGAATGCCTCACAAAAAGACTAATAACATACCATATGATATATGGAAAGGAAAGAAGCCATCCCTGAAATACTTTAGAGTGTGGGGGTGCTTGGCTAAGGTTACGGTTCCGAAACATAAAAGGTTGAAAATCGGACCTAAAACCGTGGATTGTGTATTCATCGGTTATGCAGTTAATAGTAGTGCTTATCAGTTTCTAGTGTATAAATCTGATGTTTCAGATATACACATTAATGCGATTATTGAGTCAAGGGAATTTACTTTCTTTGAAGACGTATTTCCGTATAAGAAAATACATGAATCAAGTGGTAATAATCATGATAAGATATCAAGTAATAATCATGATGATCAGGTTCTGATACCTCGGGATGCTACAACTAATATTGATCCTGTAGAGGATATAGAAGAAGAACCTAGACGTAGCAAGAGGCAAAGGACAGCCACATCCTTTGGATCTGATTTTATGACATATTTATTAGAAAATGAGCCTCGGACGTATAAGGAAGCTATAACGTCCCTGGAAGTACCATTATGGGAAGAGGCTATCAATAGTGAGATAGAGTCTATTTTGTCTAACCACACTTGTGAATTGGTAAACCTTCCTCCTGGCAATAAGCCTTTAGGGATTAAGTGGGTGTTCAAAAGAAAAATGAAAGAGAATGGCACTATTGATAAATATAAAGCTAGGCTTGTGGTAAAAGGCTACAGGCAACGTGAAGGTCTCGATTATTTCGATATTTATTCTCCTGTTACAAGGATCACATCCATTAGGATGTTGATCGTGGTGTCTGCATTTAACGGATTAGAAATACATCAAATGGATGTTAAGACTGTCTTCTTAAACGGCGACCTGGAAGAAGAGATATATTTTGAACAACCTGAAGGTTTCGTTGTTCGAGGACAAGAACGGAAAGTTTTTCACTTAATAAAATCCCTTTACAGGTTAAAGCAGGCTCCAAAGCAATGGCATGCAAAATTTTACAATGTTATGTTATCAAATGGATTTCGAATTAATGAGTGTGACAAATGTGTCTATGTTCGAAATACAGGAAAAGGATTTGCCATTGTCTATCTTTATGTGGACGACATGTTGATAATGGGTAGTAATAGTCAAATGATTAATGCTACTAAACAATTACTGAAAAGTAAGTTTGATATGAAAGATATGGGGATAGTAGATGTTATCCTAGGTATTAAAATTCAAAGAACATCTGCAGGGTTGGCCTTATCACAGGCTCACTATATAGCTAAGGTTCTTGAGAAATTCAAAAGTTTGAATATAGCCCTTGTGAGGAACCCTGTAGATTGCAATCTTAGTTTATTAAAGAACACTGGTAAAGCTACAGCACAAAAGCTATATGCTCAAGTGTTGGGTAGCCTGATGTATGTTATGAACTGCACCAGACCTGATATTGCTTATGCAGTAAGTCTGCTAAGTCGCTTTACTAGTAATCCAGATGAAAATCATTGGAAAGCTATGGTAAGAGTTTTGGGATACTTGAAGTATACTCAAAATTATGCTTTGCATTACGAGAAATACCCCGCAGTTATAGAAGGGTATTATGATGCAAATTGGATCACCAGCTCTAATGACACTGGATCAACAAGTGGATATGTGTTTACCCTTAGTGGTGGTGTTATGTCTTGGAAATCGTCCAAACAGACTTGCATCGCAAGGTCAACCATGGAAGCAGAATTTATTGCTTTGGATAAAGCCGGTGAAGAAGCCGAATGGCTTCGTAATTTTATTAAGGATGTTCCTAATTAGCCAAAACCAGTACCATCTGTAGCATACATTGTGATAGACAAGCAGCTATTGGAAGGGCCAAGAACGTCATGTATAACGGTAAGTCTAGACACATACGTCGTAGACATGATACCGTAAGACAACTACTCTCGAATAGAATCATTACAATTGATTATATTAAGTCTAAAGAGAACATAGCGGATCCGTTAACCAAAGGGATTCCTAAAGAGTTGGTTGAATATTTGTCGAAAGGAACGGGTTTAAGGCCTATCAATTGTTGAGCATTGCGGTAACTCTACCTAGAAGAGTGAAGATCCCATGAATTAGGTTCAAAGAGACAACTAAGTGATGATCGACTGGCCAAACACTGTGGAGTTTTTAAACTCATACTCATTCCTAATACAAGACAGTGTATTTATGAGGAAGCACTTAGGCTTTTAATGATTTCTTAATCTGTTGTGTTCAGATGATGTATAGTGAGTTACATCACAAGAAATCACCTATGTGAGTGTGAAGTGAGGGTCGCTTCTATGAGAATTTTTCAAACGTCGATTCTCTAAAACACTCGCAGAACCAGGCAAGTGTCCCATGGCCAAAATGGGCGCAACAAAGGACCAACAATGCTAGAGAAGCAATTGTGTGACTCCTATTGTCTAGGTATACACTAAAGGTTGACGGTTCTAGTAGACCTAGACCACCGATTGACCGAGTATATCCGATAGGTTTTCACTAGAGAAGGTTCAAAGGTAACTCCTCATATCTCGATGCAGTTGTTTCTCGTTGAGGAATTTACACTTTGCATTTATGCTCTTATGCATTTTGTCACGATGATTTGACTTTTTATCCATATGGCGGATTGTTGGAATTAATGAAAGAGTTAATGTACAATGATCCATTGGTTATGAATAAGAAGTGAGTTAATAAAGAAAAGAGAAAAGGGAAGATGAAGAGGTGTGTGGGTTTTAACAAGTCCCACATTGGATAATTAGTAGGAAGTGGAGAGTATATAAGCTCTCACCTCACTCTCCTAAATTGGCCCTTGGGTCACTACATATTTTATGTAGGGGGAGGAGCTAGGTGGGCTTTGGTCCACTACACACACACACGTGCGCGCGCCGCCACCGCCGTCCGGCCAGCTCGGCTCGGCTCGGCTCGGTTCATATGTTTGTAATAAAAATTATTTTTATTAAATAATTTTTTAATATTTTGTCCAAAAATGTATCTGTTGCTTCCCTCCAAAAATTTGAACCCAAACGTTTCTACCTGCCGGTTTTTTTTGAGCAATTTTGAACCGAACCAGTTCTTCCCTTTCGCGAATATCTCCTCACCGAACCAGTCACCGGTTGTACCTGTTCGTCGGAACGATCATCGGTCACACCCGTTCGCCGTCGTCAGACATAGCGGTTCGCCGCCGGCGACTGTTCATCGTGACCGATCAGTGTCTATAACTAGACACTGACAACTTCAAAAATTTATCCAATTTTCTACACTGAAACTCTGCCGGAATTTTTCTCCTTCCGATTTTGCATGCTGTTGTTCATCGCTCGGTGTGACTTCCTCCGGCATATTGTTGTGTTCGTTTGGGCTGTTGATTGGTAGTGCCACCATTCTTCAGACGAAATTCGTTCTATCCTGGGAGACAAATATCCATCAACCTTAGGCATCAGTGAGGGGACAAATTGTCTTAAGGAGACATGTTCTGTGGGCTCGGATTTTATTCCTTTTATACTGCATTCATCAAACTTCCGATTCTGTCTATTTCATACATATCAAGTAAGTCTGTTCTTAATATTTATAATTGCACAGTGATAATTCTGATCATCTATCCCTTCTCTTCTTTACATGGGTTCAGACCTCTAGTGATTTTATATCACCCACTATCTTCAATAACAAAAGATCTCATACTGGAAAGGAACTGACTAAGTCTGAAACATATAACTAAAAGAACTTATAAACTTAATGTCTTAACGTTTTGTGTTAGAGACGTGGACGAAGATTTCCCAACGATTTACAATTACAACCGTAACAAATACTCATATAACGACTGCAGGTCTAGAAATAGGCATAGCTTATGAGCTTATAAGGTTGTAATGATTAGCCTAATATTATTTTTGGTTAATTATGCAATGTTGGAGCTGCTTCTCATGTAAGTCAGACAGAAAGTTTATGGACACGAGTTTAAAAATAAAGAACTTGGCTACAAGAAATTTTTTCTCTTCTCGTAGATATTGTCAAATTTTATATATGAAATCTTCGATGGATAACACTTTTTTTTTATGGGGAAGGATATTGTGACAACAAAGTTGTGTTACTACCAAGTGACTACCAATCAATCTCACCATTAGATCGATTATCTTGATCCTACGATTATATTTATTTCCGTCTTTGTATGGTTATGATTCCCCATATTTAAAGTGAAAGCATTAAATATGGGAAATCATAATCATACAAAGGTAAAAATAAATATAAAGTAGTAAATTTGAGAAATCATGATAATACAAAGATAGAAATAAATATAACCATTGGATCAAGATAATCGATCTAATGGTAAGATTGATTGGTAGTCATTTGATAATAACATAACTTGGTTGTCACAATATCCTTCCCCTTTCTTTATATACTCTACAATTTATGTGACAGATTGTCAGCAATGGGATATACCGTATAGTATCGAACATCGTGCAACGGTGAACTCTTTGAAGGAAAGGATCCCAATTGCTACATTTTTATTTCCAAAATATGATGGTGAATTAGGTCCTGCATTAAGCTTGGTAACTGAAAAAACACCAGCACAGTTCAAAACGATGGGAGTGGAAGACCATCTCAAAGGCTTCTTGATTCAATGAGGATATAGAGTAGCAACCGAAAGTAAAATGATTGTCTCTTTTGCAAATTCTAGTTTGTGTTTTGTCAAAGCGATAAAAGAGATTGAACAAGAACTGGACTCAGTTCTGAATTATCCTATTTGTGGTAGTATGGAAGAATGTAAAAATAACGCATATGAACATAAATTCCTTTTATGATCATTTCTCTGTTTTTTTCCTCTTAAATTGAATTCATCCTTGATGAAAAAGTAGCATACAAAAACTTATCAAATGGAAGAATGTAGTAATGTTTAATGTAATAATGCAATGATTTAACAATTGGTTCGCTGCCATTGAGGGTAGGGGTGTGAAAACAGATTCACACCACACAAATTTCACATGATGATATGAATACATCAACTCAAACACGACACGGATTTTTTGTGGGTTGGCAAGACACGACACGAATAACAAGCAAATTAGGAGTCAAAATGATAATTGACAAAAAAAAAATTAAAAAAATGATTCAAAATTAAAAAGATTTAAAAATAATTAAAAAAAATATGGGTCAATACTAAACAAAGTTATGCAGAAGAAAAGTAAAGAGAGAAAACAGAAAGAAGAAGAGAACTTCAATCATATGATAATATGCTAAAACGTAGTATACAAGATGAGAGTCTACTGACTTTTATATTACAAGAGAAATGAAAGGAAAGAGTAAGTGATCAGTTGATGGAGATCCAACTGAATCCGTGAAATCAGGAAGAGGTTGGAACTGATCCTGTTAGGGAACAGAAAGTTGTTGAGCTGCAACCGATTCAAGTGAGCACCTTACTGAGCAGAGAGCTCATATATTCTAATATTCTCCCCTCAAGCTCATGGAGGGTGAAGACACCAGAAGCAGTTTTGAAAAACTGATGAAAAACTGATGAAGAGAACACTGATAGTCTCCCTTCAAACTTAAGGAGGATGCAGAAGTAGAGTATAATCAAACACCTTAAGTTTGTCCCTGAGTTCACTGAAACGAGTGACAGATAAAGGTTTTGTGAAGGTATCTGCAACTTGTAGGAGACCAGGAATGTGCTGAACAATAAGAGACTTGGCAAGAACCTTCTCTCTAACAAAGAATACATCAAGCTCCATGTGCTTTGTTCTGGAGTGAAGAACTGGATTGTGAGCTAATGCAACCGTGCTTTGATTATCACAGTAGATAACTGGAACCTTGGTAGGAACTTGCAATTCCTTTAACAAAGACTGAACCCAGAGAATCTCAGCAGTAGTGTGAGCCAAACTTCGATACTCCGCCTCAGCACTCGAACGAGCAACTAGAGATTGTTTCTTAGCCCACCAAGAAATAGGATTGGATCCTAAAAATACACAAGCACCTGAAGTGGATCGTCTGTCATCAGGATCAGAACCCCAGTCAGCATCACAAAAGGCTATAAGAGAGAGGGGATGTAGTCTTGATGGAGGATGAAAGAGCACACCAAAAGAAATGGTGCCTTTAAGGTATCGTAGAATCCTTTTAACAATCTTCCAATGATCTTCCAGCGGCTGAGAAAGAAATTGGCACACTTTGTTGACACTGAAAGCAATTTCAGGTCTAGTTAGAGTTGCATATTGTAGAGCACCTACAACTGATCTGTAGAGTGAGGGATCAGGAACATGATTTGCTCCATGTTTGCTGAGTCGACACCCACTTGGCATGGGAGAGGAAATACTCTTTGAGTCTGCCATACCAGCCTTATGCAACACATCCTTAATGTATTTGGACTGAGATAAAAACAGTCTTCCATTGGAAAGAGACTTGACTTCAATACCAAGAAATAGTCTAGGTTGCCAAGCTGTTTGAGAGCAAACTTGGAGTTCAATTGATTTGTAAGATGCTGAATGAGATCAGGGCTACTTCTAGTAATGATAATATCATCTACATAGACTAAGATATAAATGCAATGTCCACCTGTTCGAAGAATGAAGAGAGAAGGGTCACATTTGCTGGAAACAAAACCAAGTTGGTGAAGAGCTGACTGAAATTTCTCAAACCAGGCTCTAAGAGCTTGTTTGAGACCATAGATAGCTTTGTTAAGCTTGCACACCAGTGATCTGTCAGAAACCTCAAAGCCAGGAGGTTGAGTCATGCAAACCTCTTCTAAAAGCTCCCCATTGAGAAAGGCATTATTAACATCAAGTTGCTTCAAAGGCCATCCATGAGACAAAGCCAAAGTAAGTATGATCCGAACAGTAATAGGTTTAACAACAGGAGAAAAAGTTTCATTGTAGTCAAAGCCAAGTTGTTGATGAAATCCTTTGGCTACAAGCCTAGCCTTGTATTTATTGACGGATCCATCAGGGTTTTCTTTGATGCGAAACACCCATTTGCAGCCAATAGAAGTTCTAGAAGTGGGCAGTGGCATAAGTGACCATGTACCATTAGCAATGAGAGCATTGTATTCATTATGCATTGCTGCAACCCATGCTGGATCTGAGAAAGCTTGTTTGACAGTAGTAGGCTCCATATGAGCAGTAAACAAGGAGGGAGCTGGTCCTTTGGACCTGGTGAATATGGTGTGAGAAGGAGGTGACAACTTGACTGGTCGAGAAGGAGCATAATCAGAACCAGAGGAGGGAATAGGAGAGGAAGAAGACACTGATGAAGGAGAGGAAATACTGGGACTAGGGAATGAGAAATGACAGGTGATGATGCATAAATTTTAGACAAAGAAGCTGACCGAGGAACTTGCTTAGAAGTAGTAGCTGATGTATCACAGGTTGTATGATCAACTGGTTCAGCAGAGGAACAAAGGGAAAGAGGCTGTGTGTTGAGTATATCAACTTGTGCAGTCGATGAATTGATAAGAGAAGGCAGTGTATCAAGAGGAACAGGTGAAGTGACCTGAGAAAAGGAAGGCTGCAACAAAGGACATGCTGTAGGTAGAGAATCCCGTGACTGATCAGACTGTGAAAGAGGAACATGCATGACAGGAAGTAATGAACCAGCAGATAAGGAGTGATGAGGACTAGACTGTGTAATATTAGGTGAAAGTGATATAGGAGATAAAGGTAGAGGGAAAGTATGATGGGAATTTTGCTGAGAGTAGTGAGATGGATGAGAGACAGCAGGTAAAGTGTCTCGTTCCTTCTCAGTCTGTGATGCAGCAGTCAAAGGATGATGGTGACTTGACTGCATAGTAGTAGGTGATATTGATATGGGAGATAAAGGTAAAGGTAAAGTGTGATGGGAACTTGGCTGAGTGTGGGAAGAAGAGTGTGATGCAGTTGATAAAGGTAAAGATGATTGTGATGCATTAGGTAAGAGATTGGGTAAGGACCAAGTCAGTGGGATAATGGTGCTAGAGGAAGGAATAGTATCTGTTGGATTAGAAGTAGAGAGAGGGACCGAAGGAAACAAGTTGGGAAAAGGGAACTTGGTCTCATTGAAAACTACATCTTTGGAAACATAAATTTTTCCATCAGGACTAAGACACTTGTAACCTTTATGACTTGGTGAGTAGCCTAGGAAAACACACTCATGAGATCTAAAGGCAAACTTATGCTTATTGTAAGGACGAAGAAGAGGAAAGCATGCACACCCAAAGGTTCTAAGAAAATGAAAGTCAGGGAGAGACTTGTGAAGAACAAAGTAAGGGATTTGGAACTGTAAAGCAGAAGAGGGAATCCTGTTGATTAGATAGACAGCAGTGAGAAAGGCATGATCCCAATACTGTAGGGGAAGAGAGGCATGTGCAAGAAGGGTGAGACCCATGTCAACTATATGCCTATGTTTCCTTTCAACCAACCCATTTTGATGATGAGTATGAGGACATATTAATCGATGAGTTATGCCTAACTCAGTGAGAAACTTTGTAAAGGGCCTAAATTCACCACCCCAATCAGTCTGAACTGATTTGATGGCTTTATTGAACTGAGTAGAAACCATGGAATGAAAGTTTTTGAAAACAGTTAAAGATTCAGATTTTTGTTTGAGGGAAAAGCCATGTAAATCGAGTTGCAACATCTACAAAAGTTATGTAATACAAGAAACCTTGAGATGATTAAATTGGTGCTGGTCCCCACAAGTCACTAACAATAAGTTGAAAAGGTATAGAGTAAACTGTAGAAGAAGGAAGTGAGGGCAATCTATGAGATTTGCCCATACAACATGCACAACAAAATTCAGAAACAGATTTAGTTCCTAATGAGATATTACAATGAGATAGTATCCTTTGTAAAGAATCAAAGTGAGGATGTCCTAATCTGGAATGCCAGAGATTATAATTCCTAGATACATCAGCTACTGAAGTACTATTGGAAACTTTATTACAAGACTTGGGAACACACAAAGTATGAGCAGACTTATTGGACAAAGTACACGACTTAACCAAATTATTAGAATTACAACATGAAAGATTAGAAGTATTCAATGAATGGCTGGAGCAGCTTGAAGGTGATGCAGAAGCAGTGGCAGGAGGGCTATTGAACTTGTAAAGCCCATCTTGTCCAAGAAAGCCTTCAAGTAAGACCTCCTGGGACTCCTGAGATTTAACAACACAATGAGTGGAATGAAATTCAAAATAGACATTGTTATCCTTAGCAAATTGACTGACTCTTAAGAGATTTTTGGTGATTTTTGGAACAAGAAGAAGATTATGTAGGTGAAGTGAAGTATGTGGAGAAAAAGGAGAACGAAAGCTGCTAGAACCAATGGAAGAGATTGCCAAACCTTGTCCATTACCAACAAAAATTTGTTCTGGACCATCATATGGATTTCTGTGTAACAAATTAGCTGGGTTTGCAGTTACATGATGAGAAGCTCCTGAATCCGGCTACCAGTCCAAGGCCACTTGATTACCAGAAGTACCAACAAATGCACAAGGATTGGCAGCTGGTGAAATGTTGGTTGAATGCTGCATATTAACACCAGGCTGCACATTGTGAAAGACTCCAGGAGAGTGCACATTGGGAAAAGAACCACCCGATGGATGAGATACTGTTAAGTTTGCTGCAGCAGGAAAAGTAGCTGGAAATTGTGAACTCATTTGAGGATGAGATGAACCAGCTACAGGGGATGATGAACCATTGTTGTACCTCCACCAACAGTTAGTTGCTTCATGACCATTTTTCTTGCAAAGTTGACAAGTAACAAAGAACCTACCACCAGCAAAGTTGCGACCACCACGATGACGTCCTCTACCACCACGCCAACCACCATGAGATGGTTGCATAAAATTTCTGACAGAGTTTCCTTGATCATGAGAATTTGGAACCATTTGTCCTTGCGATTTGTAACTGACTTGATCTGGAGCATGTGAGATAGGAGATAACTGAGGACTATGAGCAACATTAACAGAGTTTAGGCTTAATGCATGTGACTGAAATTTCGTGAGCATAGCTTCTTGAGCCAGAATTTGTGACTCTAGATCATCAAAACAGCTTGAATCTCTGCCTCTAAAATAGGTGATGAAAGGACCATATTCTTCAGGTAGCCCTTCAAGAACAGTGCGCACAAGTTCTTTATCTGTGAGTGGCTCTCCAATGGCAATGAGTGTATCACCAAGAGCCTTTACTCGAGCCAGATATTCTTCAATGCTTCGATCACCTTTCTTGATGTTTTTAAGTTCAGAACTCACTTGATTTGCTTTGCCTTTGGTCACAGAATCAAAGTAACGATGTATTCTATCCCAAGCTTGATGAGATTGTCGTACTCCAAGTATCTTGTTGATAATTTCCTCTGAAAGAGTAGATTGAAGCCAAGTGAGCAGCATTTTGTCGGTTTTCTCCCATTCAACAAAGGCTGGATTTACTTTTCCAGCAACACAATCTTCATCAGACAGAAACCGTAATGGAATGTGAGGACTAACCAAGAAATGTTCCAGTTGATGTGCTATGATTGGTGGTTCAATGATCTGTTTCCACAAGAGAAAAATTTTGTTTGTCAACTTCACTGATATTTGTGTATTGAAAAATATAGGTGATCTAGAATCTTTGGCTGTGATAGAAGAAGAAGGACTGGTAGTATCAACTTGTTCTTGTGTAGCGAAAGTCATGGAAAGAAAGAATGGATCAGTGCCCCAAGATTGAGGCTTTGATACCATAAACAAAGTTATGCAGAAGAAAAGTAAAGAGAGAAAACAGAAAGAAGAAGAGAACTTCAATCATATGATAATATGCTAAAACGTACTATACAAGATGAGAGTCTACTGACTTTTATATTACAAGAAAAATGAAAGGAAAGAGTAAGTGATCAGTTGTTGGAGATCCAACTGAATCCGTGAAATCAGGAAAAGGTTGGAACTGATCCTGTTAGGGAACAGAAAGCTGTTGAGCTGCAACCGATTCAAGTGAGCACCTTACTGAGCAGAGAGCTCATATATTCTAATAAATACCAACATGACACGAAATTTTTATGTTATTTTTTCCAACACAAATATGACATTTTTTTTTGCGGGTTAATCCGAACACGAATTTTTGTGTCATGTCGCGGCGTATCATAACCTACATTGACACTCCTAATTGTGGGATTATTGGCGCTACTACATTTAATAAACTCAATTCAGATTTTTAATAATGTCTGTATTTTTTTATTTTTTTTGTAAATAAAATTTTCATAGATTCTTTGCTTGCTGCAAAAATATTGACAAAGTTTGTCGTTATCCATAATTGTTATATATATAGGAACATGAAGCAAGGGGAAGATGGCAATTCTTCATCAGCACTTACATTGGATGGGAGAAAACTTAGTATGTTGGCAAGATAGACTTACCTATCAATATTTAAATTATGACAACAATTATTTGTCACCTCATTTTCACGTATATTTTATCATTTGCCATCGAGCAGTACTAACAAGTAATATCAATACCCTTCAATGTCACCTCATTTTCAGGGACCCTTTATATTTTTAACCTTACCTATCAAGATCTAAATTATGACAACAATTATTTGTTTTTTTTTTTTTTGGATAAACAACAACAACAATTATTTGTTGTTATACAATCACTGTCAAGTATAATTAATAGCCATAAGTGTGTGTCATTTTGAAGGATGTAAAGTTGTGTCATTTTAAGAAAGAGAAAAAGATAGATAAATGAGGGAAGAGAGAGTTGACAAAAAAAGAAAGTTATGGGTCTCATCTCTTTGTGAGAGTAAAAGGATATAAGTTGTCTCATTTAAAAGGATAAACATTTTTCCCATAATTAATATGCTCCATAATAGACTTTTAACTACTCTATCATATATCGCTATCTGATAATTGATTGCTGGTCCTAAATTATCCATAAGATTACGAAGATTTCTGCCAACACCTTTAAGAAAGAAAACAAATTCATCCAAAGATTATAGAGAAATTCTCCTTTTTCCACCAACATATTTTAATGGTAGGGTCGTGTGAAACACGACACGATTTTTTTTTTTTTTAAACTTGCATGTTTATCCGACACGGACACATTCTGACACGTTCAGACACGGCGTCCGACACACGGTCAATATTTTGGGACATGCGTTCAACTCTCGGAAACGCTCCGACATGTTTTTCTGACACGCAGTCAATTTTTTCGGACACGCGGTCAATGCTCGGACACGCTCGGACATTTTTTTTTTAAATCTTAATTTTATTTTATTAACTAAATATAAAAGAAATAATTTATAAATTAATTTTTTCCTATTAAGAAATTTGACATGAAAAATTAACAAAGTACGAAAAATTATTTATATTTATGTTTAGAGGAGGGATATTTTTACTACCAAAATCTTCTACTACCATCTCACTACCTATCTAATCACCATTGGATCAACTTTTTCACTTTTTTCAAAAACTTTTTAACATTCTCTCTCTTTGATTCAATGGTGATTAGATAGGTAGTAAGTTAGTAGTAGAAAATTTTGGTAGTTAGAATATCCTTCCTCTTATGTTTATGTTATGAAATTTAAATATTTGATTGATTATATGACTTATTATGGACTCTTATATGTATTAAATAAAAATTATATTATATATATTAAAAATTTATTTAATATCAAAACGTGTCCCAACGTGTCGAAATATGACATTTTTTAGAATTAACGTGTCGGCGTGTCGTGTCGTGTCCCGTATCCGTGCATCATAGGTAGAGTCTAAGGATATTGAGAGTTTAAATAATTTATTTTGGAGGTTAGGGTTTAAAAGTTTTTGGAATATTAAATCAAAAGATATCAGATTTGAAATGTTTAATAGTGTTACCATCAGCTTAGAAGAGATCTTAGAGTTAATATAAGTTATTGGGTTCCCGTCTATATGGATCCAAATAATTATGCTCTCACTTAATAGACTTGCACATGAAACACAACATGCGGTTTATCAAAAATAAATAAATTAAATTATTGGATATATTAATAATATATTCCAAATAACATGTTACTTGGCCCAATTAAAAGGGTAATATAGCAAACTAACTAAAATGCTGAGAACGGTTTCTTCTTTCAATCTTGCACATAATAACATTATTATATAGCTAGAACAGAACCATAGGCTGATTGAGGAGCACATAAGCATATATAATCAGAAAAGAAAATGACTAATTTGGCTGGGCCTTATTCCTTATGGTTTACAAGGCTTCATTCTGTTCTGACTTGTTATTAACAAAGCAATGGCATATGAGAGTAGAATAAGCCAATCATTTATTATAAGGGTTCATGTTTTCTCATGTTGTAGGAAAACATGTGAGAAAAAAGTAGAGATAAATTAAATATGGGTCCCATATTTTATATTAAAAAAGAAAAGAAAAATTAATTGGCACGAAAAACGAATTTGTGCAGGAAAAAGTTCTGCTCTCATACAGCAGGAGAGTATAATTTCCCTTATTATAATGGCTTGAATGGTGATGCATTTATATTCTCAAGTCATCTAGGTAAGACTTTCCTTCAAGTTTACGAGCAAATAGGATCTTTAAGTATTCAATTACTCCAATTCTTTTGAACCGTGCTGGTGTTTGTTCAGTGATCAAGCTTGCTGCTGGACCTATAACTCCATCTTCTCTAGGGATGTAGAATGTTGCAATTGAAAGCCTTTCTTTTTCAGAGTTCACTGTTGCTCGATGCTCAATGCTTCGGTATATCCCATTAGTTATAATCTTGCCATGTAAAACAACCAAACAAAACTAGAATTTCAAAGAATCTTCTTAAACCAGTTGATATTATAAAATTGTGATATGAATGGATATATTACCTCTAGCACGTCACCAATGTTGACAATGAAGCCATTGGGAAAAGGTTTAATTGGAACCCACATGCCATCTTTCTTTATCTGGAGCCCTTCTATTTCATTGACTTGTAGGAGGATGGTGAGACCTGCTCCATCTGAATGGGGTGTGAGGCCAATAACTTTTTCTGGTACTGGACATGGAGGGTAATAGTTCATCCTCATCGACTGCATCCCATCTTCAAACAACTCCCTCATTTCCATTTCCTCCATCTTTAGAGCTTTTTCCATATACGCAACAATAACCATGGCAAGATTTTTCATTTCCTGTGAATAAAGCTCTAGAGTGTCTCTGCAACATGACCAACAGCAGTGAATAGACATGCAAAACACGTGCCAAATAGTTACAGAAGTTGTTGGGAATATTGTTAGTATTAATGGATAAGTAGTTACAGAAGTTGTTTAGTGGTTACGGGTTAGTTACATGGTTAGATGTTGTTAGAATAGTTATGCATAGAAGCTTGTATAAAATAGGTGATTGTATCATTGATGAAGCATCAGAATAAGAATCTCAGTGTCTTTGTTACTTTCTCTTTCGTTCTCTCTTATTTTGGGGTCTCTACCCTAACATTGGTGCTTTCATTCTTGAATTCACCATACCCATGCAAGATTCAACCTCTTGTTCATTCTCTTTTCCCAGAAAAACAGAGCATTGCTCTAATATTGCAGGAGCTTCAGTTTCTTTAAAGGAAATGGAGTTTGCTCCATTAAACCATGGAAGGACAACTTCAGTTGGTCCGCGTCCGCTGTTGAAATCCTCTTTTTCTTCAAACCGAAGGGAAATTGGTGGTATAGGAGGCATTCCTGTTCTTGTTTTTTTTGTTAAGACCAAATTGACGATGATGACCGAAGGCCTTGCTTCTTTGATGTTGAAGATGATTGCATGAACCAGTTTCAGTGCAACAACCATCTTCTCAAGAACCAGTTTCAGTGCAAGTTTATGAGCAAAGTGATTCAGCAGGTCCGTCCCCTGTCTCATGTCTTTCACCAATCACTTTTACATGTTCAAGAAAATCACAAAAGGACACCAATGGTTTGGCGTTCGCTATTGATGTCCACTCCAAAAGAAACATCAACTCAATCACTGTATGGTTCAAGAGGCATCTTTCAGGTGCTATGAGCACCTATGTTTTCGGGTCAATAAAGAATGCATTTGCAGTGCTAAGAACTACTTTTTTCAGGAATGCCATACTTCTAAATCAATGGCCTCCATCGCAAGATGGAAACCACAATCTTGGGAATATGGCATATGAACAGCATCTCCACATGCATTTTTATCAAAGAATAGTAGGTGGCATGCTCGAAAATTCCTTGAATGGATATGATGGTTTGTCTAATGGTCACCAGCGATTTTCTATCAATTTTTCCATTATTTTTTTTACTGGTGTTGATTCTATAATGGGATCACAGTTGGAGTCGCAGTCATGGGTTGTTTTTCGTTTTATTTGGGATCCAGGTGGTTTTTCATATTTTTTTTTTTTTCAATTGGACCTTGAGGACAAGGTCCGTTTCAATGGAGGTGGGAATGTTACGAGAAGGAGCTATACACGTGCCAAATAGTTACAGAAGTTGTTGGGAATATTGTTAGTATTAATGGATAAGTAGTTACAGAAGTTGTTTAGTGGTTACGGGTTAGTTACATGGTTAGATGTTGTTAGAATAGTTATGCATAGAAGCTTGTATAAAATAGGTGATTGTATCATTGATGAAGCATCAGAATAAGAATCTCAGTGTCTTTGTTACTTTCTCTTTCGTTCTCTCTTATTTTGGGGTCTCTACCCTAACAAAAACTCTTTGAGATATGAATATGTACACATAAATTGTTGGAAATTAAATTCAAATATAAGAGGAAAGTCCCACGTTGATAGGATTGGATCAAGTGATGACTATATAAATGAGAAAGACTTATAAACTCGTCTTATGATTTGATTTTGGACTTAGATGTAATGTTATGTTCACGTGATCCACGGTTTGGCTGGGCCAGGTATCGGCAAACCCATTTTATTGTGACGGGATAGTATCCGTTTACAAAAAAAAATTTGCAAATTACACTGAGTACGACCGGTCGTACACTACATAATTAAAGTATGACCGGTCGTACTTTAATGTAAATAAAAAAAATTGTAAATATAATCTACCCGTATTGTGACCGTCTTTTAGGCTAGGAAGCACGGACACTTGTAAAAACAGGAAGAGTCGAGTCCGACACGGCGACACGCTCCGACACGGTGTCGGACACACGGTTGACTTTTTCCGACACGTTGACCATTCCGACACGCGAATTTAACCGTGTCCGACACGATCAAATGGCATTTTCGTAATTTTTTTTTTTTAATTTTTTTAAAATTTTTTTAAAAAAATTAAAATATATTAATAAAGTTTCCACCTGATCATATCAATTTTATTTTTTTTGTCTTTTTTCTCCTTAAGTAGATAAGAGATCATCTCAACATCATTGTTGTCAATTCCTAGTACGCTCTTGTTGTATCTCATTCTCTCTGATCTCTCTCTAATATGATTTGTTCTCTCTATCTGATATTATATCTCTCTCATCCCAGTTTTTATTTTTTTTATTAAAGCTTCCATCTTTATAACGTGTTGATGGGTATTATTAATTTAGTTTCATTTTTTTTGTTAAATTATTAAATATTAAATGAAATATACACTATATAAATTAAAAATATTATTTAATATTAAAACGTGTCCCAACGTGTCGAAATCCATAATTTTTTAGGATTGATGTGTCGGAGTGTCGTGTCGTGTTACGTGTCGCGTGTCGTATCGGTGCTACATAGCTTTTAGGCCATGTATAAAAGGTAGGGTTTTATTAACACACACATAAGAGAGAAAGAGAAGAGAACCTGAAAGGAAGAGGAAGCTGTGGAAATAAGTGGGGCATTCTTGCGTGTTTTGGAAGAGTGACCATGAAGAAAAGGTCAGCCCAATCAAGTTTTTGGTCTTCACTCAGAACAAATGCTTGTCCAAATCCTTCCATATGTTCTGAAGTTTGCCAAAACTTTTTCTTCTCTGACATTGGAAGGTTGAAGAAATCCTGAATCTCCAACTTTACTTTCTCCACCAAGGAAGTACTAACATCATGATTTACCAACTACAAGAAGGATTAACAATTAAATCAATTGATAATTTGAAATTTCGAATAAAGCATATGTTGACTGCTATTAAGTGATTCTTTTTATATAACTAAAGTTTCTAGAGTTCAGAAACCAACACTGATGAGTGATAGTTTTAAGAAATTGAAGGATAAGAAGAGAAAAGAGACCTGAAAGAATCCCCATTCTTTGCAAGCAAGGTGAAGCTTAGCCAATTCTGAAATCCCAGATTCTACAGAAAGCAAGAGCTGCATGTCAATAACTGGAATCTCAAGGATAGGATCAGCTTCATAGATGACCAAGTGTTCTTGTTGAGGTTGGATGTATCTTGATGGAACAGTAGATATGTTCTCTTTAGCCAACTCTTGAACTGATGGTACCAGAAGAGAATTCCCAGATGGGTTCTTGATTTCTTCCATGGCTTGAGCTTTTGTCCAATGTTGAAATCAATATTATAAGTAACCAGTGTCTTCTTCTTTCAATCTTGATTTAACAGGACGACACGTGTGCAAAAGGGTTGTTGTGAGGATTATGGTCAAAATGTTACAAACGTTTTTTTGTTTATTACACCGACTTGCTCTATTTGAGCATATCATTTTGTGAAGAAATTGATGGGCATGATGTCGACACTTAGTACAAATGGACCCTCAAAGTTTCATTTTTTGTTGCTGCTATTCAAATATGAGCCAAAATTCGCAACTTGATTGATGAAAAAGAGTCAAGTTCAATTGCGGCACGCAAGTTAAGTTTTGCAAAGAAACTAATATATCCCAAATATCTATATTAAATTCAATAAAATTGTAATCGTAATTTAACGAATCTAATAATTAGAACTCAAAATGCAATACAGCGTAACATTTGAACCTTTTTTGAGTCATGAGTATTAGAGTGTCGCGAAGTGTCGAAGTGTTGGACACGGACACGTTAGGATTTTTTGAAGTATAGATACTTCATAGATCATTAGTATATATAAAATTGTTGAAGAGAAATGAAAAAAAAACAGAGAGAGGGAGAGAGGGCAATTTTGAAAAGAAAAGACAGCAAGACTAGGGAGAGGCGATTGGATAGAAATTAGAATGGTCACATAACATTAGCAGTAGAAAATAGTCACTATAGCATTAGAGCTGGCATTGGCATTCGCATTGGATGGTGGCGATTGGTAGAGGGAGCAAGTAAACGGAATAAAATAAAATAGAGACGACACCCACCACGCTTCCCACTGAACATATCCAGCTGGTTGGCCTCTTTCAATATGGTAGCGATTCTTGCGTGTACTGTGTATATATATACATTATTTTAGGGTTTATTATCTATCATTTAATATAACCACAAAAAGTTTCCTACACACACAACATTTTGTGTGGCCCGTACCAACAAAAAAAAAAAAAACTCCGGCATGCAAAACGAATCTCTATAACATAACACAATTATTTTTCTTATAACATAACTCTTATAAAATTCATTATTTTAACTTTATAAAAAATTTATCATTTCTAGTTGGTTTTCTTTAAATTTTTATGAACTTTTATTTTGATCCTTCCACATGTGTAGTCTGATTTAAAAAAGTTCATTAATCGTGATTCCGAAATTCATGTATATATAAAAAAAAATATTAACAGAAATACATTATTAATGAGTTTAATTACGTAACTTTCTAATAAAAAAATTCATGAATTATCTTTCTTTATTAAAATCAATATCTAATGTTCTTTCTCTTTATTAGATGAGTTAATTTGACTCGTTGTATCAGAAAAAAAAATCACAAAAAAAAAAAAAAAAAATTATGTTAGATCTTAATGTTCTTGCTAATTCTGTTAGTTAGTTTAACATGTAGTTATATATATATATATATATATGTACAGTTAACTACATTCATTAATTAATTCAGTTTTTCCTTTTCCATCGAAATGAATTCTTTTTCCTTCTCTTCATGGTATCAGAGCTCCACATGGAGCTCTGATGTTCGCCTACACCTTTCTTTCCAGATCTCACTTCTTGAATTGGTTCTAGATCTTGATTTCTGCTGAATTTCGAGTGGTTATACTATGGCGAATCAGAGCTCCACTTTTTCAGATCCGCAAATTGGAACTGTTGTTCATCAAAATAATGAATCCGAATCACCAGTAATACCAGAAAACAGAAGATTGGTTGTGATCTTTCGGATCCGGGTAATCCATTTTTTCTTCATCCAAATGAGAATCCCTCACTTGTTTTGGTTTCAACACTTATGAATGGAAAGAACTACCATGGCTGGGCTAGGGCCATGACCATGTCGCTTATATCAAAGAACAAGATGTCGTTTGTGAATGGTACAATTCCAGTACCAGATGAATCAGATCTAAGGTATGCAGCCTGGGAAAGGTGCAATACCATGGTGCTCTCGTGGTTGCATCGTTCAATCACTACTTCTATTTCACAATCCATATTATGGATGTACCGTGCTTCTGATGTGTGGAAGGACCTTAAGGAAAGGTTTTCACAGTCAGATATTTTCAGAATCTCAGATCTACAAGATCAGATCTATAAACTTCATCAGGGAGAAAGCTCAGTTTCTGACTTTTATACTCGTTTGAAAATCCTGTGGGATGAGATGGAATCATTGCAACCTACTCCAACATGCAAATGCATTCAGCCATGTTGTGGAGTCTCGGTTGAAATAAAGAAAATTCGTGATAGAGACTATTCAATCTGATTTCTCAAAGGTCTTAATGACCAATTCTCTAATGTGAGGTCTCAAGTTATGTTGATGGATCCACTTCCCTCCATCAATCATGTTTTCTCTCATTGTTCAACGGGAAAGGCAATTGCAATTGGAAGGAAATATTCCTAATATTGAATCTCCCAAGGTATTTTTTAATTCAGTAGAGCAGACTTATGGCGGCAGAGGACGCTCTCAGTCTTATCGTGGCAGAGGAAGGACCACCTATATTGGAAGAGGAAGATCCAATGGATCAAGGTTATGTACCTATTGTGGCAAAACTAGTCATATTGTGGATACTTGTTTCGAGAAGCATGGGTTTCCACCTGGTTTCTAGCCAAGATATCCTAGGCAGGCTAATGCACTCTTAAATGAAATATTTGATAATGAGGTCAACACTGTACATACTGGTGCAACACCTACTGATGTGAAAGAAAATTTTACTCGTGACCAGTATCAAGCCATCATGGAGATGATACAACATTCAATGCCTAAGCCATCGAATCAATCTGTCACTCAGCCTGCACCTCATGCTCATGCTAGGAACATGGTTCAGACAAGAGCAATGAATGCAGAGACTTTTAGCAATTCTTCATCAGGTAATACAAAGATACAATGGATCCTTGATACAGGGGCCACTGATCACATTACTTTTTGTCTTGAAAGTATGACTTCAATTAGAAGAATTGAACCAATAGCTATTTGCTTGCCTGATGGTACTCGTGTTGTTTCATATATTGCTGGTACAGTTGGAGTTTTCAATTCACTTGTTTTAACCAATGTACTATATGTTGAGCAGTTTAAGGTGAACCTCATTTCAGTTAACAAGTTGGCACAAGTTGCGAACTCGGCAAGTATACCGATCGTTCCAAGTAATAAAAGTGATAAGTAAGTATCGTCTCCACAAGGATTGTAGGCCAAGTACTACAATAACCAGTCCCCTTAAGTTGAACAGATCAAAAGAGGTAGCAATTGTTGTTGGTTTAAAAACAAAAAGTAAATTGCGTATTTTTAGGGTTTTCTGAAGAAAGAGATGAAGAGAGATTGAATTATAAGAGATGTAAAAAATAATTGAGAAAATATTGCAGTAAGAGGACAAACACCTTTCTGATCCCCACCTTGTAATCTGAATCAACGTTTACATTCGATTTACCCATTGATCAAACGATTCACCATCTTTTATTTGATTGGTTAAACCCTAATCCCTTAGTGATCTTAACATTATTAACCCTATTAGAACCCTAATCCCTTAGTAATTCCTTTTTAGGTTAAACGTATAACTCGATGAATCTTTCACGTTTGCGGTTCATGTAGCCTATCCCTAGTGCATACATGAACAGTTACTTTCCTTCTTGTCAGGAATTAGGATCCCAATATCCCTATTGCGAACCCTAACCCTCGCAATCCCATTAGAATGATCAGATCTAAAAGAATTATAGATGAAGAGCAAAGGAAAATAAATGCAATTAGATAAATAAACATAAACCTGATCCAAATTACAAGGGGTTCACATCAAGGGTTGTGACCCTTACCACAATAAAAGTAGATCTAGCCAACCATGACTGATCTTGAAAAAGAAAACATAAAATGAAATAAAAAGAAGAAGAAAAACTAGAAGAACATGAAGATCATGAAGAACACGAAGAACTTCGAAGAACTCCGGATTCTCCTCTGAAGAAATCTGAATTGTGAGGAATGGAGTGTAGCATTCTCTGAATGTGTGGAGGGGACCCCTTCAAATAGCAGCCAATTAGGGTTTCCGTGCAAATTACGAAAATATCCCTCTGATAACGTTAGAATTAAATTACACTTATTACGTAACCGAAGAATTAAATTACACTTTATTACAAAAACGTATAACGGAAATATTAAATTAAATCAGATTTGAATTCAGATTTTGAATTCAAATTCTGAATTCAATAGTGGTGCGATCCCCTGGCGCCTTGTTCGATCTCTCGCGCGGTCTTCCCTTCTTTGTTTTTCAAATTTTGAATTTCTTCACCTTTTAACCTATAAAAATATAGAAAAATCAGTGAAAGTGTGTCTGAACATGGATTGTTAATAATTCATTAAAAATAATAACCTTTATTACTGAATTACTGTCAAATCCTTATTCTTTTCACTCTGAAATATCTATATGCTGAAGGCATATCAGCACATGAATCTAATTGACAATTGATTTTTCAGCATCAAGTTTGTTCAATTCGGCAACTTCCCTCCCTGAAGATGATTGGTTCTGCTAGACTTCAAGGAGGCTTATACATCATCAACCAACCTGCCCACAGTAAAGACAATAGAGATATAAGAAGCAGTCACGAAATAGATTTTCATTTTGAAAATAAAAAGAGTCTATCTGTTGAGACTCATGCCATTGATGTTTGGCATCTTCGTTTAGGACATTGTTCTAATTCTGTTTTAAAGTCTATGATGTTGCAGTGCCCTTTTATCACTTGTAAGGCAATAGATAGTCCATGTGACATTTGTCATTTAGCTAAACAAAGGAAGCTGTCCTTTCAATCCAGTGTTAGTGTATCAAAATCTTCCTTTGATCTCATACATATAGACATTTGGGGGCCATATTCAGTGCCTTCGATTCACAGTCACAGATATTGGTTAACAATAGTTGATGATTATACACGATTCACTTGGGGTATACTCATGAAAGCAAAATCTGAAACCAGAAGTCATATTCGTGACTTTGTGCTTCTCATTGAGAATCAGTTTAATAAAACCATCAAAACACTTAGAAATGATAATGGACAAGAGTTTATGATGCATGCTTTTTTCTTGCAGAAAGGTATAATTCATCAAATGTCTTGTGTAGAGACCCCTCAACAAAATGGCATTGTTGAAAGGAAGCATCAGTATATCCTTAATACAGCACGGGAACTTTTCTTCCAGAGTAAGCTTCCAAGGAGTTTATGGTGTTACTGCATCACACATGCCATTCACCTCATAAACAGGCTTAACATACCACGGCTGCACAACAAGTCTCCTTATGAATTTCTTTTCAATGAACCATGTCCTCTCATTCATCTCAAGGCATTTGGATGCCTTGCATATGCTTCTACAATCGAAGCAGGAAGGTCAAAGTTTGATCCTCGGGCAAGAAAATGTGTGTATATTGGACATAGAAATGGAACAAAGGGATATTTGGTTTATGATCTACACTCAAAGCATATCTTTACTTCACGAAATGTTATTTTCTATGAGCACTATTTTCTATTGGATAAAGAAAAGGACTCTACTAACTTGGATATCTGGCCTATTGGACAGCACTCAAGCACTGAGTATGACTTGTCATTTTCATCTCCATGTGCTATTACACAACCTCCTACTATCCTACCTGTCCTTCGAGATAAACAAAACACTGCAGCTACTTCTCCTATTCCAGATCTTGTCATTGCTGATTTTTCTGAAAATGACAGCTCCAATCTCAGTCCTTCAGTTCCCAATGATAACATACCAGATCTTCACATTCCTGATACAAGCAATCCTTCTCAACCAGTACTAAGGCGTTCTGAAAGGATCAGGTCTCAACCTAAACATTTGGCGGATTACAAGTGCAACATGTCTACTTCATGTTCCTATCCCATTTCTTCTGTGGTTTCTTATAAGAAGTGTTCCACTAACTATACCTCTTTTTGCCACAACATTAGCTCTTCTGTTGAACCTCTAAACTACAAGCAAGCAGCTCAATTTCCTAAGTGGATTACAGCTATGAATGAGGAAATTGCTGCCCTTAATCATAACCAGACCTGGAGTTTTGTTGAACTGCCTAAAGGTAAACGTCCCATAGGATCCAAGTGGGTTTTCAAGATTAAACATCACCCTGATGGAACCATCTCTCGCTATAAAGCACGGCTAGTGGCAAAAGGTTATAATCAAACGGAGGGGGTTGATTATTTTGAAACTTTCTCCCCAGTAGCAAAGTTAACCACCATCAAATTATTGCTTGCTTTAGCTTCTGCCAGTCGTTGGCATCTTGAGCAACTTGACATCAATAATGCCTTCTTGCATGGAGACTTGCTTGAAGAAGTCTACATGAAAGTCCCTGAAGGAGTTCAAGCACCTAGTTCACAACATGTATGCAAACTCACAAAGTCCTTATATGGGTTGAAGCAGGCCAGCAGACAATGGAATGCCAAATTAACCACTGCATTGAAGGCTTTAGGATACTCACAATCTTCTGGTGACCATTCTCTCTTCATCAAGGCCAAAGGTGAGTCCTTCACAGCTCTCCTTGTCTATGTAGATGATATGGTCTTGACTGGTAATGACATGGAGGAAATCACATCTGTTAAGCATCACCTGGATGATTTGTTTCGCATAAAGGATCTTGGTCCTTTAAAAATTTTCCTTGGGCTTGAAATAGCAAGATCAAGCGAAGGTTTGGTGCTCAACCAGAGGAAATACACACTGGAGCTCCTCGCTGATAGCGGGTTACTTGGTGCCAAACCTGTATCCACTCCTATGGATCCTCATGTCAGATTGAAACAGAATGAGGGCAAGCCATGTTCTGATCCTGCTAACTATCGCAGGTTAATAGGACGATTGTTGTACTTAACCAACACACGTCCAGATATCTCATTTGATGTTCAGCAATTGAGTCAGTTCGTTGCTAATCCCATGGAGGTTCATTTTCTTGCAACTTGTAGAGTTCTTCGTTACTTGAAAGGATGTCCAGCAAAGGGTTTATTCTTTTCCTCACAGACTCAGTTATCTCTTCGTGGATTTACTGATGCTGAATGGGCCACATGTCCCGATACGCGCAGATCAACTACTGGCTTCTGTGTGTTCTTAGGATCATCCTTAATCTCATGGAAGTCCAAGAAACAAACTACCGTTAGTCGTTCTTCTGCTGAGGCTGAGTATCGAGCTTTAGCTGCTCTCACTCATGAGATACAGTGGCTTAGATTTCTCCTATAGGACTTACGAGTTCCCTCTTCTTCTCCAGTTATGGTCTACTGTGATAATCAAGCTGCTATTCATTTGGCCCACAATCCTTCCTTCCACGAGCGCAGCAAGCATATTGAACTCGACTGCCACTTAACAAGTGAAAAGATTGTAGCTGGGCTCATTCATCTGCTGCCTATCTCATCTTCCCAGCAGTTGGCTGATCCTTTCACTAAAGCTTTACATCCAACTCCCTTTCACACTTTTTTGAGCAAGTTGGGACTGTTAGACATACACCTCCCAACTTGAGGGGGGTGTTGATATATGTTCAGTTTATTACTGGCCCATTAAGCCCATTAGTCCCCTTAGGCCCATTAGGACTAATTCTGTTAGTTAGTTTAACATGTAGTTATATATATGTACAGTTAACTACATTCATTAATTAATTCAGTTTTTCTGTTTCCATCGATATGAATTCTTCTTCTTTTTCTTCATACCGCAAGAGTTGTAAAAATTTAAATAATTATAACCTTAAAACAAAGTTACTTTATTTTTCTCAAAATAAAATGTTTTGGTTGCGTACGTGCCTTTACAAAAAGTTATAGATGTTATTTACTATGTTGCACCGATACTGACACGGAACACGAGATATAACACGATACGATACTCCGACATTTTAATTTTAAAAAATATTAAATTTCAACACATTAGGACACGTTTTGATACTATATAATATTTTTATTTATGTAGTGTATATTATATATATTTAATATTCAATAATTTAATAAAAAAATAAAGCTACACTTATAATACCCATCAATTTTGTAAAGAAACATAAGATATCCTAAATGTTTACATTAAACTCAATAAAATGGTAATCATAATTCAACGAAATCTAATAGTTGAAATTCAAAATGCAACGCAATGTAACCTTTGAACCTTTTTTGAGTTTTTGTAACGAGTATTGGTGTGTAGGGAAGTATCGGACACGACACGTCGGAGTTTTTGAAGTGTCGGTGCTTTATAGTTGTCAACCATACTTCCCGTCAATATTTCCTTTTTTATCATGTTATTTTAACATAAGTAAATAAATAAAAATTATCGGAAAACAATTTTCATTTTATATTACTAATGTATTGGGTTTGGATATATACTTTTAGATATGTAGTCTCATTTTGTTAATAGGAAGATAATTAAAGGCAATTTATGACAAAGGAAAAAAAATGAAAAGAACCAAATTGGCATTATATTAATTTAGTATAGAATAATTATATTTTTCTAAGTAATTTTGAAAAATGTATAAAATATTGCTCAAAATATTTAAAAATAAATATTTAACATTTTAATATAAAGAAACAAAAACTCATTCTTTCTTTTTTCTTTTTTCTTTTTGGTAAAGAAAAACTCATTCTTTTTAGTACTATATAGACTACCATAATTCTAATAATTAAGATGTCAAAAATTAATAAAATGTTTGAACCTTTATTATTTATGGATTGTAACATTCCGTGTTGGGAAATAAACACCAATTTCCCCTTTCAGGACCTGTTTAGAATAGTTTTCAACAAGCAAAACAAATGTTCTAATAACAACTACGCATGAACCAAATACACCAAGCAACACAAGTCAATATTAACGTGGAAAACCTCCTCAATGTGAGGAGTAAAAACCACAGACCGATTTCGGAGTCCGCCCAAATTATCCACTATCAACAAAGTGAGATTACAAAAAGTTCCAAAGCAATTACAATCAGCTATAGCACCATCAAAATAACTTCACAACTAGTTGTACCAAAAATGCAAGAGACATACATATATGACCAAGCTTCTGTCCAAAATTAATCTAAAATAACATAATAGAGCAGAACAACAAAAGAAGAACACACGGACCAATTTTGAGGACAATCGCGCGGTTGACCAAAGAGAAACCTCTCTCTGAACTTCACTGCCCAGAAAAGAGCAGAAAAACGATGGCCTCTGTTTGGAGATGAATAATTCCCTCTTGACAGCTCCAATCAGAAAACTGAACGGTCAAACTCTAGTACAGTATGTTATACACCTTGTACCAAAATTTTAGCTCAGATCAACGGTTCATTTGGGAGAGATGAATCTTGCAACCTTGCTGCCTTCTGCAGAACTCTGCACACAAACCACTTCGGTTTGCAATTTTCTACTACTGATGTAGACCTCCGATCAAGATTCTGATCAATAGAAATGAAGAGGCATGATTTGGGAAGGTTCTAAAAAAAATTCAGCTCAATCGAACCAAAAACGAATGAGATATCACAGAATCTTCAGACCCTACTCCTCCCACTCTTCACCTCCGAATTCTCTGGTTTTGGTGGCTGGTCTCTCCCTTCTTTCTTCTCTTCATAAATGCTCTCCTCACACACTCAAATGGCAGCTAAGCATACTACACAAAGGAACCCTAGGAGTGCATTCCTTATTGGGCTGGACATTTGGCCTTTTAATTGGTAAAGGCCCAACAAGTCTCCCCCTCCAGTCCAATGAGGGAGATTACAAACAGCAATCATCAAGTGGAATCCATGCCAGCAACAAGCCGATAAAATTCAAACTTCTCTCTAGGAAGTGCCTTGTCATCATATCCGAACCGTTGTCAACGGTGTGCACTTTATCAAGCTCCACTTCTTTAGCTTCTAGCACATCTCTTATCCGATGATAGCTTACATCAATATGTTTGGATCTTTGATGGAAGGTAGAGTTCTTGGCTAGGTGTATGGCGCTTTGGTTGTCACAAAGTAAGACATATCTCTTCTGAGTGAAACCAATCTCTCTTAAGAACTTCTTCATCCATAGCAACTCTTTACAAGCTTCGGTTGCTGCAATGAACTTCGCCTCTGTAGTGGAAAGTGCAATGCACTTCTGTAACCTTGATTGCCAAGAAATCGCACCACCTGCAAATTTAATCATATACCCCGAAGTAGACTTGCGAGTATCAACATGACCTGCCATATCTGAATCTGTGTAACCAACAAGCTCAGGCTTGCCATTTCCAAATCTGAGACTCAAATTGGAACTTCCACGAAGATATCTCATAATCCACTTAACCGCGTTCCAATGCTCCTTTCCTGGATTAGAAAGAGACCTACTAACAACGCCAACTGCATGGGCTATGTCAGGTCTGGTGCAAACCATAGCATACATCAAACTTTCTACTACTGAGGCATATGTCACTCTAGCCATATCTTCCTTCTCCATATCATTAGAAGGGCTATGTTAAGCACTTAGCTTAAAGTGGGTAGCAAAAGGTGTACTAACCACTTTAGCATTACTCATACTGAATCTATCAAGAAACTTCTTGATATATTGCTCCTGCGATAAGTACAACTTCTTATCATTTCTGTCTCGATGAATTCCAATGCCAAGAATCTTCTTTGCTGGCCCTAAGTCCTTCATAGTGAAGTACTCACTCAGTTGCTTCTTCAATGTGCCAATTCTAGAAGAATTTCTACCAACAATCAACATGTCATCAACATAAAGCAACAAAATGATAAAATCATAATCAGAGAATTTTTGAAAGAATACACAATGATCAGAGTTAGTCTTTTGGTAGCCTTGCTCCCCCATAACAGAATCAAACTTCTTATACCATTGTCTTGGTGCTTGCTTCAAGCCATAAAGACTTTTCTTCAATTTGCAAACATAATCATCCTTTCCTTTCACTATGAAACCCTCTGGCTGATCCATATAAATCTCCTCTTCCAAGTTACCATGGAGAAAAGTTGTCTTCACATCCATTTGCTCAATCTCTAAGTCTAGGCTAGCAGCTAAGCCTATAACCACTCGAATGGATGACATTTTCACAACTGGAGAAAAAATCTCATTAAAGTCAATGCCTTGCTTCTGACTGAACCCTTTAACAACCAATCTTGCTTTATACCTGGGCTGTGAAGTAACTTCATCTTGCTTCACCCTATACACCTATTTATTTTTCAGAGCTCTCTTACCTTTAGGTAGTTTTACCAACTCATATGTATGGTTCTCATGCAATGAATGCATCTCTTCTTGCATTGCTTTAATCCACTTACTCTTGAGCTCATCTTCCATAGCTTCTTCAAAGTATTCTGGTTCTCCTGAATCAGTCAACAACACATACTCACTTGCAGGATACCTGGTGGAAGGTGCTCGGTCTCTAGTAGATCTCCTAGGTGCAACATCTGAAGTAGAATCTGTGGGAGTCTCTGGCATAGGGAACTGCTCATCAACAATATCTTGATTCTCCACTGGCAATGGAACATCTGTGCCATCTAAGTCACATGCACCATGTTCTTCTTCAACCTGTGGTGGATCACCTGTAACAGGAGGTGGATCCATGTCAATTAAATCATGACTAAACTCTGGAACTGGAATATCTGATTTGTCAAACTCATCCTTTCCATAGGCAATTGTGACTGTGAGAGTAAGCATCTAACTCTCTCAACCAATGTCTTGTTCATTCTCTCTGCAAGACCATTCAACTGAGGTGTCTTAGGAGGCGTCTTTTGATGTCGGATGCCCTGTTGTCTGCAATAGTAATCAAAAGGGCCTGTATACTCTCCTCCATTATCTATTCTGATGGACTTCAACTTCTTCCCAGTTTGTCTCTCAACTGAGGCCTGAAACTCCTTAAACACATCTAACACTTGATCTTTTGTCTTCAAGGTGTAAACCCATATCTTCCTTGAATGATCATCTATGAAGGTAACAAAATAAAGAGCACCACCAAGCGTTTTTGTCTTCATAGGACCACAAACATCATAATATACCAAGTCAAGTGTACTAGGCATTCTTGAAGGATGGGAACTCTTGAATGCAACTCTGTTTTGCTTTCCTGTTAAGCAATGAGAACACTTCTTCAATGGTGCCTTCTTTAATCCGGGAAGTTGCTCCTTACTGGCTAACATTGTAAAGCCCTTTTCACTAATGTGACTAAGTTTCTTGTGCCATAGCTCCATTATATCTTCATCTTTTACAGCATTAATTTTCTCTGTAGAGATCTTTGCATGTGTAACATACAAGGATGAACATTTCTTGCCTCTAGCCACAATCATAGAGCCTTTAGTGAGCTTCCACTGACCATCATTGAAGGTGTTGCAATATCCCTCATCACCAAGTTTTCCTATAGAGATCAAATTCAAACAAATATCAGGAACATGTTTAACATTATGCAAAACTAACCTTGTGCCATTGCTGGTCTCCAAGCACACATCTCCAACACCAATTACATTGGACAAGCCATTATTGCCTATCTTGGCAAATCCAAAATCACCGGATTTGTAAGATGTAAAGAAATCCCTGCGAGATGTAGCATGAATAGATGCACCGCTATCTATCACCCAGCTGGTCTCATGACATAAAAGATTAACGGCATCACAATCATAAACAAGGAGAAAATCTTAAGTGGTAGTAGCAACTCGATCATCTTTACCACCTTCATCATTCTTGTTATCTTTCATTTTCCCTTGTTTATTATCTTTCTTCATTTTTCAGCAATACTTCTTTATATGTCCTTTCAAACCACAATAGTGACACTCAACATTGGCAAACTTGTTAGACTTATTTCTTCCTTTTTCTTTATTCTTCGGACCTCGGCTTTTACTTCTTCCCCTTCTTTCTATAACTAAGACTTCTAACTTAGAAGATGAAGCTTGAGTCTTTCTTCTCATTTCTTCATTCAAGATACTACATTTCGCCAAATCCATGCTGATTATACCATCAGGGGCTGAATTAGATAAAGACATTCTAAATGTCTCCCACGAGTCCGGCAAAGTACCAAGCAACCATAACCCTTGTACTTCATCTTTAAACTTGATTCCCATTCCCGCTAACTGGAGAGTAATTCCTTGAAATTTATTCAAGTGATCAGTCATAGAAGTACCTTCTTGATACCTCAACATCATCATCTGCTTAATCAAGAAGAGTTTGTTATTACCGATCTTTCTTGCGAATAATTGTTCAAGCTTGTTCCACAGCGTCCGTGCATGAGTCTAATCACTAAAATGATTCAAAACATTATCATCTACCCACTGCCTGATGTAACCACAAACTTGTCTGTGAATCAACTTCCATTCTTCTTCGGTTTTATTTTGTGCTTTCTCAGTTCCAAAGACAGCCAAGTGATACTCCTTCACATAAAAAATATCTTCCATCTTTCCTTTCCATACATGATAATTTGAACCATTCAGTGTAACCATTCTACTTGTATTAACCTCCATATTTAATCACAAGTCAACAGGCAAAATAACACAAGCTCTTGATACCAATTGTTGGGAAATAAACACCAATTTCCCCTTCTAGGACCGGTTTAGAATCATTTCCAACAAGCAAAATAAATGTTCTAATGAGAACTATGCATGAACCAAAAACACCAAGCAACACAAGTCAATTTTAACGTGGAAAACCTCAATGTGAGGAGTAAATACCACGGGACCGATTTCGGAGTCCACCCAAATTCTCCACTATCAACAAAGCGAGATTACAAAAGGTTCCAAAACAATTACAATCAGCTATAGCACCATCAAAACAACTTCACAACTAGTTATACCAAAAATGCAAGAGACATACATATATGACCAAGCTTATGTCCAAAATTAATCTAAAATAACATAGGCGTCTACTCCCAAATCGCAACGGTCATATTAAAGAACAACAAGAGAGGAACACAATGACCAATTTTGAGGACAATCGCACGGTTGACCATTGAGAAACCTTTCTCTGAACTTCACTGCCCAGAACAGAGCAGAAAAATGATGGCCTCTATTTGGAGCTGAATAATTCCCTCTTGACAGGTCCAATCGCAAAACTGAACGGTCAAACTCTAGTAAAGTATGTTATAAACCTTGTACCAAAATTTCAGCTCAGATCAATGGTCCATTTGGTAGAGATGAATCTCCCAACCTTGTTGCCTTCTACAGAAATCTGCACATAGACCACTTCGGTTTGCAATTTTCTGCTGCTGATGCAGACCTCCGATCAAGATTATGACCAGTAGAAATGAAGAGGCATGAGTTAGGAAGGTGCTGAAAAACTTTCAACTCAATCGGACCACAAATGAATGAGATATCACAGAATCTTCATATCCTGCTCCTTCCACTCTTCACCTCTGAATTTTCTAGTTTTGGTGGCTGGTCTCTCGCTTCTTTCTTCTCTTCAAAAATGCTCTCCTCACACACTCAAATGGTAGCTAAGCATACTACACAAAGGAACCCTATGTTTGCATTCCTTATTGGGCTGGACATTTGGCCATTTAATTGGTAAAGGCCCAACACTCCGTTCTAGAAATGGTTTGTTATCATTACGTATAATATTAAGCGCAGTTACAATCACAACAATTGAATTATAATACGGGTAACTTTTCCTTTTTCGTTAATAAATGTTTCTGTTTAAAATCAATTCTGTAATTAAAACAATTCCAATAACTGCAATCATAACTTAAATTATGAGTAGAACACTTAATGTAATTTTATTTAGACTATAAGTTGCTACTATAGTGTGTCATGTAGTCCTTTTAGACCAACAAGGCTTAAAAGCTTATTTTTATTGGTATTCAACACTAAACACCATAACTTTTTAGTTACACAAGGAATTTTATACTTTCTCTATGGTTCTCATCTCCCACTATGTTATATATTTCTTCGTTAGCTACGCGTGGGTGTAAACTGCGCTCAATTTGGAGCACCATAGCTCAATGTATGAATTTTTTAAGAAAAGAGTGCTGAATTTTACAAAAGTCCTGCGCTGACAATGCAAAACCCACGCTGGTAGGGCGGCAACACTGGTTTCTTCGCGTTTTCTCGCGCTGTCAGTGCCATCTTTGGCGCTCACAGCACCACGGATCTGGAGATTTCATCCTACCTTGATATTTTACCCATAACTTGAGTTATACTTATCCGATTTACACAATCTTGGTCTCGTTGGAAAGCTAAGAAAAAGATCTATAACTTCCATTCAGACAAAAATGCCCAAATCTATCATATATGACATGAAACATAGACAATAAGACATGATATCCTTATATTTATATTGATTCTCAACCACAAATGGTTTTTCTCACCTAATAGACATTATACAACATCTTTAATACATGATTTCTTGTTATTTCAAGGCTCACATGATATCCACATAGGCTTGAAAGCCCTTTCATCATACATTAACATATAATTACATAATAATGAAGGTTTCAGGACTTAGACTTAGAAAAACACATGATCAAAACTATTTGGCTCCTTTCAACCATCAAGGATACAAAATGACTATGATCATGGTCTAAGTCCCCAAAAATACATATTGTTAGTCCAATACAATATTACTACCAAATGTGTATTTTATACATATCTTTTTACCAAAATATAAGATGCAACCATATATAAATACATGTGAGGCACTTCAAAACAATCATATCACATGCTATCATATAGAAATCTACTCAGGCCTCTTGCCTTGTTCCCGATTGGCATCATCCATGCTAATACCTGAAATAGAAATCCCCAAATGGGGTGAGATAAAACTCAATAAACCCAGGGTTCTTGGAGAATTCCTCCAACCCCAAAGTTCACTTCCTGCATGAAGTGTTAGTATACACATGACATGAACTACATCGTATATCCAGAGGCAATAACAGTAATGATTTAAATGCAGCATACTCTTGCATTCCAACGGCCAAAGAATTAAACAATCAAATCATCACACAAGCTTCAACTGCATCTTAGTCATTCCCAGTAAGCATACAACCTTGCGCCTAGTGCTTGTCCATTGGCCCTTTCTCTAATGACACAAAATTACTATATGGATGCAAACACATCACAATACTAACATTACCACTCAATCATCCAATCATTAACCATTACTTTCATAAAAGCAACGGTGGAACAACAAGAGGGATGAACCTCCCAGATCTAAAGGCTTACCTTTATTTTTTCCAATCGACCTTTGTCCTTCACCGAGTTCTACAATCAAGCTTTCCTCTAGCTCACTTATCCACACCAACCTTTCTTGGTATGGCACTTGGTAATTCCTTCCAATCACCAACGTTACCAATCCTTGAAATAATTCAAGTACCCAAACCAAGCTCCATTAGCTCCTCCAAGGCTTGATCACTCACAATTGGTCCACTTGCCTCAATACTAGCAATTATATGGACACAATCAATCAAGGCTCAATAATGCAAGAAAATCCACACTTTCAAGCATAATTTTCCAAGATTATTGAAACTAGCTCAAATCACAAACTAATTTCACTTCTACCATTTATTTACCGTTCCTAACAACTTTTACTAAGAAATTTAGTCTCGATCTCTCTCCAGCATACCCCATTATTCATGCATTTTCATAAACTAAGCCCTAAATATGGCTCAAACTCAAAATAACCAAATGGGTTAGAGTTCTTACCATAAACATAACCACAATGGTCCAAGGAAGGAGTTCCAAGCCACAAAAAAGGAAGACTTCACCTCTAGCTCCTCCAATGTTCAAATTTTCATCCCACTACCAAGGGAATATCTCCCACCACAATAGTTCCCACTCAAAACTATGTTAGGATTAAGAAAGAGGGAAATATTTGAAGTGGTTTTGGATTTGGAATGAGTTTATTTGGTTGAGAATCAAAGAACTTAGGGTTTTGGTCTTCAATTGGTTTCTCTCACTCTCACCCTCTGATGGCCAACAAAGAAGAAGAAGAAATGGAGAGAGAATTTCATGTTTTGCCTCTTAACATAAGGTGAGTTACACTTTAACCAGGTAAAAGCATGTCTATCTAGTTAGCTCCGTTTTCTTTCAAATTTTACCCAAAAGTATGAAATATTTTTCTAGGAACATTTCTAATTTTACTTTTATTTTTTGGGTACTTTTACCTACACACATTTTTACCTCATAATTTTCACTTAATGCATTTATTACCTCAAAAGTGGCCCTAATTTATTTAATTAGATATTTTACCTAATTCAATCGACTAATACAATATTATTTCCTAATTACCTGCAATTAATTAAATCTCAAGGTGAGGGATATTATATGGATGACATGCAAAATTTCAACATAAAGAGGCGGGATATCCTTACACCAGTGTAAAAATAAGAAGTCTTACATCAAATCTTAGATCATTGATTTGCTTGCATCTAATGACTCAAATATCTAATAAATCGGATCCATTAGATATAAATAAGATCAAGATTGAGAATATAACTTACACCGGTATAAAATCATCCTGACCCTTATCCATATCTTAAAATAACAAATCTTTTTTTTTGGAGATACAAGGAAGGAAAACACAAAACAAAAAAACTAGATACAGACCATTCTGGGTATAGTGACCCCATTTGGTCCCTCAATAACAGGTCCCTACACTCCAACGAAGGGCTAGAAAGAGTTTCCAACTCCCAAACATGATCAAAGGCACTAGCAGCCAACCAATCTGCCAGTACGTTCCCTTCTCTGAGGGTGTGAGACACTTCAACCAGCCAATCTTACCTTATTAAGACTTGAATTTTATTGACTAGGGAGAAGAAAGGCTGATTCCTAGAACAACCATCCTTAGCAAGGCTGACTACCACAGTAGAGTCACTCTCCAACCAGACCTTCCTATAGCAATGGTCCCATGCAACTTCTAACCCCAGCAATATCCCTTTCAACTCAACAAGAAGGGCGTTCACATGACCTATGAGTTTTTTGAACCCCACAAGCCAATTCCCACTTGAATCCCTCAAAACACCACCACAGGAATATCTCCCTCCATCCAGAGAGCAACTGACGTCAATGTTAACTTTGATCCACCCAGACAAGGGAAACTTCCGGCTAATGAAACACTCAGTTCGGCTTCTACGGACAATATTCGCTGAAATGAGAAGCCTATCCCCAAGGAAAATACTATCCACTAGAAAAAGAAGCTTAGAGGATTGGGGGTTGTGTCGTTGAAGATGAAGTTGTTACGGTCCTTCCAGATGCACCAACAAGTAGTGCCGAACCAAAGCCTAGTATCCTCCCCCATGGTGAAATCACTTCTATTATTCAGGTGCAACCCCACCCAATTATCGAAAGGAAGGGTAAAGAAGCTGGATTGAAGTTCGCTGGGCACAATTTTCTTCCACACTTTCTTAGCCCAAAAACAATCTCTTAGCACATGGATTCTATCTTCCAAAGGATGACCACAACGCAAACAAGCAGCAGAATCACACATCCTTCTGTGAACCCTCGGGTCGTTAGTGAGCAGCTTGTCATGAAGGAAAAGCCAAAGGAAGAGTTGAATTTTGTGGGGACCATGCCACTTCCATGCAAGGTTCCATAATTGCTTATTCGAATGATACGAAGAGGTAAAATAACAAACCTTAGCCATATATATAGGCACATATACTTGTGCACGCATCTCAGTTCACACTCTTTTTGTTACTCTAGTATGGAGCAAAGGATGCTTCAACGTTGTTCAACTCTAGCTGCAGCTGCGTGTGCAATTTTGCTGTTTGAAGTCTATGCAGCATGGAATGATCACGATTATATATCAGTCATTGGCGATCCAGGCATGAGAAGAGATAGTCGTAGAGTTGCTATTGAATCGTGGAATCAATGCAATGAGGTTGGGAAAGAAGCACCAAACACAGGAAGCCCAAGAATGGCAGATTGCTTTGATATTGTCAGATATTGTGAACATCAAAGTGGCCCATCTTTAAATAATATAGTCTATGAATGCTCAGTGTATGCATATAAAATTAATCTTAGCAACAACTGATCAATTCATTTGAAGTATATATAGGAATGATATTGTATATCTTTCATTACTCTAAGGTGACCAAATAAAGGGTGTGATTTTTATAATAAGTTAGAATCCTATGTTCATATCCATGATATAATATAAGGAAAAATATTTATCCTTTTAAATGACACAACTTATATCTTTTCACTCTCACACAGAGGTGGGACCCACACCTTTATTTTTTTGTCAACTCTCTCTCCTCCTTTATCTATCTCTTTCTCTCTCTTAAAATGACACAACCTTACATCCTTTAAAATGACACACATTTTACCCTATAATATAATGTAATTTTTATATCTTTATCTTTTATTCATAATACTCCCCCTACCGGGATAATAAATATCTAATTTGGCAAATAAATAAAAAATTATTTTTACAATTGTTCTGGACCATATAATAAATTACACACCTCTATAAGATACAAGTCCAAACCAATCTTGATTCGAAATACAAATCATAAATAATGGGCCTTATCAAATAAAAAATGCATGTCTTATTCTTACCTAAATCTTCTCTATAAATAAAGGTTAAATGTCATATGTATACACTTTTGAAACACTATTCTTTTTTTGGTTTTCGAGGAATATCCTCATCCATTTGAATGGAACTAATCTCCTTCGTGGCATAGGGCGTGAAAAATTTGTCACTGGTCCTAAATTACTTCGCATAGGATTTAATCAAGTTTCTTTACCTAGGATTTGAACTAATAAAACCCCATTCTTTTACTACCCTATGCACACGCCCCACTCATTTGGTTTCTTGCCTATTGCATGTGATATTCATCAACAATATGATTGAATGATTTGTATACTGAGTTAAAATCAGAATTACATATCCTTAATATGATGAGATGTAATTTTCATATAATTTTCCTTACCTTTAATCCTTATCCTTATCCCTAGTATATTTTTGTATTTCAATCTTATTTCTTCCTATCCCTAAAACTCTAGTTTAATTCTTAAAATTTGACCAAAGTCATATTTGGATGATCGCTAGCAGAAGAGGTGGGCTTAGATCACAAAGTGCATGAATGGCAGAACAGGCTAGGCATATCAAACAATCCATACCTTCTTCTGTGGACCGAGACTGCCAACAGGTATGCAGCTAGGAAGGAGTAATACTTGGGTAGCAAATGTGAAGTTTTAGATACTCCAAGGCCATGGCAGTTCTGGATGATAACGCTCAAGAGTAGGGCCGACCCAGTTCAATACTCACTCGTGAGTGTCTAGGGAAGGACATATGAGTCAAGCCTTACCCCCGCTTTTGCGGAGAGGCCGAGTCAAAGCCGGGACCTTGGACATCACGGTAAGCATGCTTACCACTGAGCCAAGCCTTACACCTTAGCTGCAGTGTGCCCAAAAAATTAAGCAAAGCCCTTCCCACAGGTACCCGAGTTTCCATGCTTTGGAAAAGGGTGTATGAATATGCCTTCAATGTACCACAACTATACCAAACTGTATCAAAAGGAAAGGAAGATCATGAGGGGAAGTTTCTATGGCTCATGGGACTTGAATGCTAATGCTGCAACGGTAGCTTATGTGAATGACACCTCTTATTACTCTGACTTGGGAGAAGGAAGTGGGTAAAGGAAGCTGGATCTTTCACCATGTGTTGAAGACATCTTCTAAATATCCATGGCTAATGCTCTATTTGAGATCAGATGCTACAACAGGATTTGTAACACCCCGTTCTAGAATCGATTTGTTAACATTGACTTATGATATTAAGCGCAGTTACAATCACATTGGTGCAATTAAAATCCGGTTAAATTTCTCTTTTAAAACAAGCCGAATTAAAATTACCCAATTACGTGACCCTAACCATATTACATTGCGGAATAACATACTTAAAGCTTAATACCATACTTTAATTTCACTTATTAAGGTCTCAATTTGCCCATTATATTGTAGGATTTTTCATTAGTTACGCGTGGGTTCAAACCGCGCTCAAATCGGAGCACCGTAGCCCAAGTTATGAGATTTCTAAGCGACAGATGCTGAATCGGCAGATCCCCCGCGCTGACAGCGCCACAGTGGCGCCCTCAGCGCCAGCGCCACTGCCTTATTTTGGCCGTTGGCGCTCCTAGCGCCAGACAACAGGGCTGTGTACCCAAAACAGGGCAATTTGACCTTCCTGTGGTATTTTAACCATAACTTTAGTTATACTTATCCAAATTACACAATCTTGGTCTCTATGGAAAGCTAAGAAACATATCTACAACTTCCATCAAGACATAAAGGTCCAAATCTATCGTATAGGATACGAAAATTGGACAACAAGACAGGGTACCTTTGTTTTAAATTGGTTTTCCAACCTAAAGGTCTTCTTTCACCTAATTTACATCATATAATCTTTTCAATACATGAATTCTAGTCTCTCTAGATACCCATACACAAGAGAAGCATGCATATCATTTCATCATATATGCAAATACCCAATAATTACAACATTACCTCATGTTTACAAGTTTTAATTACAATTCATGGGACTTAACTACAAAACACTATGATCACTCCTTGGCTCCCATCAACAAAAGAGATACCAAAAGCATGAGCATAGGCTAAGTCCACCCAAATAAATATAGCATGCTTATGACAATTGATTCTCCTTTAGCAATCCTATACATGTGAACTACAAAATAACATGCTTAATCAAATGACACAATATCTTCATATGCCCAATCACTTCAAATATGGCCACTTGCCATCAGAGGCTCCTGCAGCATCCTTTCCTGAAAGGGGGTCCCCAACAACACGGGGTGAGATATACGAATATATCACAGTAAACCAGGGGTCCTTGGAGATCACTCCACCCTAAGGTTCACTTTCGATGTGCACATAATCATAACAGTTCAACACATTCTTATCAATAACCATTATATGGACTTCCAAGAGAGATCCTCAAAGGGCTGTTTCTCTTAGGCTCTTACCACATGGAGATCCACATAGGGCTGTTTCCAAGGGAAGTCCTTAACCTCAACCTAGGAACCTCCAAGAGAGATCCACATAGGGCTGTTTCTCTTAGGCTCTAACCACATGGAGATCCACATAGGGCTGTTTCCAAGGGAAGTTCCTACCAATCATCCTCATCATAATACTATCAGTCATAACCTCAATCACAATCCTCCACCATTACCTCATTCATTATTTGCTACCTCTATAACCATTCCTCAATGACTCTTCAACAATCAACATCAACCAATAATCATGAATCAATCATAACATGTATCAATGCATGAATCAATGCATACATACAATTACTATATCATAATTATATATCACATCTCAAAAACCATTTCTCCTCAACGGAGTATGGTGGAACACTCAATGGGATCAACCCCAAGGTCCAAAGGTTTACCTTGCTCTTCAACTTTCCTCAAAGCTTTCCTTTCCTCAATTGAGTACAACCACAAGGGTTGGTCACTCCTCTTGGTTCTCTTGCCTCAACCCTATCAATACAAGGAATACAATCAATCATTCAACTCATCAATTGCCCAAAATGCTAGAACATCCATAAGCCCAAGCATGGATTTTCCCCACATATTGAACAATGACTAAATGACTATTTAAACTCATTTTTACCGTTCATTCATCATCCACCACAACTTTTACAAAGGGATTAAGTTTAAATCAAACTCAAACTCATAAAACCCTAAAAAAACATTATTCATCATCTTCCTCTAAATGCAACTCCATGAACACAAGGTTGGAGAAGTGGAAACTTACCACAATTGGGTGTACAAATCAAGGGATGGTGTTACCCTATCTCCCATGGTAGAAAATGCCATTAAAACTTCTCAAATCATCAATGGGTCGAATTTTAGGAAGGAGAGATCTCACTCCACTATGCTTCCCACTCAAAACTAAGCTTGGATTATGAAAGATGAGAAGATTTGGAGTGGATTAGGCTTTTGAATCTCTTAAAATGGCCAATGATTGCTCTCCCCTAGGGTTTCCCCCTTCTCCTTCCTCTTCTCTTCTTTTCTCTCTCTCTTTCTCTCTCTTCTTTCCTTCTTTTTTTTTTTCTTTCTTCTTCTGGTCCACGACGGGTTGGGGAGGGATTTTGGGTCCCTTTAGTTGCTGGCTACTTAACATAGGTTAAGTGGGTATCGATTCATCTATCTATTCAACTCCATTAATTACCAAACTTTACCCAACAGTCTGGAATATTTTTCTAGGAATATTTCTACTTTCATTTTTATATTTTGGGTACTTTTGTCTACACCCATTTATACCCCTTAATTTTCACAGAGTACATTTTTTTTTACTTCAAAAGTGACCCCAATTCACTTAATTATGCCTTCTTCTTAATTTTACTTACTAATACATACTTAATTACTTAACTTAAAGTAATTAATTAAATTATTTAAGTTAGGGGTATTATATTAAGAAAATAAACTTAGTGGTATCAGAGCAGGGCCTCTCATCCAGTACGGTGTGGTTCGAGGACGAACCAGGCGGAAGCTGGTGGGCATGTAACATCCCGGGCGCTGACGAGGGCGGGGAGTGATCGCCGGTGCGCAAGGGCACGGACAAGGAGCGGCTCCTGGCAGGCTTCCAGCGACGGGGGTACATGAATGAATCGAATAACACCGGAAAGAGAGGGATTCCAGAGACTGTGCTGGTATGGGACAGTACAGTTGAGAAAGGCTTATAAGAATTAATTGGTACTACCTATACTAACAAGATGCATCTACTTTTCGGTAGCCCGGATCGGAAGAACTCCACAGTTAAGCGTGCTTGACTTGGAGCAATTCTGGGATGGGTGACCTCCTGGGAAGTTTTCCCGGGAAGTGTGCGAGTGAGGACAAAGCACGCTGAAAAGTCTCGTGTTAGTGTGTGGGGACAGTCGTTAATCCTTGCAAGTTGCCAGGCGTTACACTGGTTAGGTGGTACAACCACAGAACTTTTTTCCTGACAGGACTTCCTTTCTAAATACCCCCCTGCCTCACATTGAGGGGGCATCATCTCTTCTACTCATTTCATATGTTGTTACTCTGCCTCTATGCAGAGCCATTCTAACCTCACACACTCACACACACTCCTCCTTTGCAGTATACCTGCCTTGCACCATGGAAAGCCTCATTTGAGCCGTGGTCTCTACCATTGCTATTATGAGCACCCCTATATCAACATACTTACCCTCACGGGACACATCTATAAACCACTGTAGTTCTTCATGTACCACCAACGTTACAGTGACAATAGGGTTTAAACATAAAGTACCTGCTACAGTAAAAGCTTAAGCAAGCTCAGGACCTCATGTTCTGCTAATCTGCTCTATTACCATGATGCATTTACAAATTTTATATCAGCTTAAGTTGATGGAAGGCGTAAAAAACACACATACTCTTAACACTAGAAGAATCAATAAAATTTGGCTTTTATAGATCCTTTGAGGCATTATCATATAAGTCCAGGCCAGTGGAATTATCATAATCTCAATCTTCTGTTGTGTGTTCCATAATGTATGCAGTTTGTACCAGACCCACGGTTTGAAGAAATCAAGGCATATGTTAGAAGTGGTGTTTTTGGCCCCTACAACTATGAAGAATTAATGGGGTCCTTGGAAGGGAATGAAGGCTATGGTCGTGCTGATTATTTCCTTGTTGGCAAGGACTTCCCTAGCTACTTGGAGTGCCAAGAGGCAGTTGACAAGGCATATCGTGATCAAAAAGTAAGTAATAGCTACCCCTCTGCTCAGGGACACAACATGAATTTTCATTTAAACCCTCTGGAGCATCCATCATAGAGAATGCATGAATTTCTCATGCACATAATAAATGAAACAGCATTCATTTGACACATTTCTAAATCATATTTTATATTGCTTAATGCATAGGTATTTATGCAAGTAGTTATATCAACCACACCATATAGCTCATGTAGCGATTTAAAATTGATGTTGATGCAGAAATGGACAAAAATGTCAATCTTGAACGCAGCTGGTTCATACAAATTTAGCAGTGACAGGACCATACGTGAATATGCTAGAGATATATGGAGAATTGAACCCCTTGTTTTGGCTTGAAAAGTTACACATGCTTGGCGTGAGTTTTTTGGCACATTCAGCTTTTTCCTTCTCGGAATTAAGTTCACAAGGGCTTGAAATCTGTTGAGTTCTCTAAAATCACATGGGCAATGCAAAGGATATACATGAACTTTTTGTTTTCCCGAGAGTTGATGTTTTTTTTTTTTTTTTTTTTTTTGGTAAAATAGTGTTTTCCTATACGTATGAGAAATCAATTTCTTAATAATTTTATTTTCAGTGTTGATTTTTAACTAGTTAATCAAAATCGAATAAAAAAAATCTATGACGTGTTATAAAAATAAAAGATATATTAACAATTATAATAATTACAAAATCACATGCAAATATAATATGCCATAATAATAAATCTCAAATGAACGAAAATTAATGGTTAAGATTTGGTGTAAGACTTATTATCCTTACACCGATGTAAATTTTATATATATATATATATATATGTGTATATATATATATATATATATATATGGTTTACCGAGTGTACGATTGGATGTAAAAATTGGTCCAGTGCACTATGTTCTTCTACGAGAACATAGTTATAGTAAAATTACAACTATGTTCTCCCGAGAGAACACCTGAAGAGCACCATTGTAATATTTTTGCACTATGTTCTCACGGGAGAACATAGTTAAAATTCACTCACTGGACAGTCCAGTGACTGAATTTTTTATTTTTCGTATATATATAAAATAGTGTAACCAGTGTTCTCCCGGGAGAACATAGTGTAGTTTGTAAACAAAAAAGTTTGTAAATATAACCTTCCCCTATGGGGAAGGATCCGTTTACAAACTTTTTTTTGAAATGTTTTACAAATTACACTATCTTCTCCCTGGAGAACCTAGTGTAACCAGTGTTCTCCCGGAAGAAGATAGTGTAGTTTGTAAACAAAAAAGTTTTTAAATATAATATGCCTATATATATATATCGAAAAAATAAAAATTCAGTCACTGGACTGTCCAGTGAGTGAATTTTAACTATGTTCTCTCGCGAGAACATAGTGCAAAAATATTACAATGGTGTTCATTAGGTGTTCTCCCGGGAGAACATAGTTATAATTTTGCTATAACTGTGTTCTCGCAGGAGAACATAGTGCACTGGGCCGATTTTTACATCCAGTCACTGTACACTCACTAAACCCATATATATATGGGTTTAGTGAGTGTGTGAGTGAGGATAAAGCACACTGACAAGTCCTGTGTTAGTGTTGTGGGGATAGTCATTGATTCTTGAAGTAGCAGAACGTTACAATTGGTATCAGAGTAGAGCCTCTCTCCAAGTATCAAGGATGAACCAGACGGAAGCTGGTGGGCATGTAATATCCCGAGCGTTGACGAGGGCGGGGAGTGATCGTCGATGCGAAATGACATGGTGCGAAATGGCACAGACAAAGAGCGATTCCTGGCCCGGATAAAACACGCTGAAAAGTCTCGTGTTAGTGTTGTGTTGATAGTCATTGATTCTTGAAGCGGCACATTACATGACCCAGTAAGTATATGTAAATCTATAATTTATATTAAAAAACTATAAATATACTTAAATACTTGTGAAAATATGATACTAATTTCAAATATTTTAATATGAAAGTAATAATTACACATCATTGTCCAACAAAAGATCAATCGAACATATAATACTTGTGATATTAGTGTTTCAGGTTCAGTAAACGACATCTCTGACTATAAATTAAATCAAAATTCCCTACATATTCCATAATCAAGATAATATTAGTGTTGTAGGTACATAATCTATGCAAGTTAATAAGCTACAAACCACTCAAATATTTCAAAGAAAACAAACCATTTGTGTTTGAGAGTGAAAAAAAGAAGACATCAATTGAATAAAAAATTAGTACCTTTTTTTTTACAGACCGGGTCGGGTCACCAGTTGTAGGGGTGTTCATTAACCGATTCAAACCGCGGTAATCGAACCTAAAAATTGATAACCTAATAAACCAAAAATCAAAAAAAAAATGGTAGATTTTAATTGGATTGGATCAGTTTTCGGATTGATTGATGAAAACCGATCCAATCCAAACCGATCCAATATATTAATTCCCCTATACCTACTTGGGTCTTTCCCCAATCATAGTTCAAAAATTTCTAAACCCAAGATCCATTAACCCATCAACTAAATCTAAGAAAAAAAACTTAGTCACATCTCATTAACAAAATTTCATTTGTGTAGAGCTTCATATTTCATTGCCCATAAAAAAACTATGTTATCATTTACTGATGCTTTTGTATTTAATTTTTTTTTTTACAAAGCCAATATATACAAAAAGATGTTATTTGCATAATAATCATGAAATAAACTTTAGGATTTTCAAAATATCGAAAATAGATCCCATCCAAACCGAAAAAAATGGATTGGATTGGATCGAGTTTGAAAAAAATTCAAACTAAATGGATGATTACATGATCAAACTGAAGAGATTGGATCAGATGATTTTTACTTCAAGAACTGATCAAATCCATACCGCGAACACCCCTAACCGGTTGAACCGACCGGATCACCAATTTTTACGAAAACCGGCCGGGTCGCACCGGGACACACTGGTTCTGTAACATGGCTGGTCCAATATGAAAATCGGACCAATTACATGACCAATTCACCGATTTTTTTGGTCGATCCGTCCGGATCGATCCGGTTTTTATAACATTACTTGTCAGCAAAAGCCATTTCTTAGTTTCCAAAAAAAGAAAAACATTTCTTAATTGCATATTTCAATCTTTTCCCAATGACACGCCGACACGAGACACATACTTTTAAAACTATAATACCTACAAGTAAATGTGTTTTTTTTTTTCTCGACTTTTTCTGATTGCGGCTATGGTTTACTTGTAGAGGATACAATTACTGATAACTTTAAAGTGCTCTATGGATGGATTAATCAAACTACAAAACAAAACGTTGTTCTTAAATCTGGACAAAGGTAATATCATCAATCACTATATTCACGGTTTCCTTAGCAAAGGTCAAGTCAAAACAGCTATCACGGTTCCACATATTCATTATTCGACCATTCACCCGCTGAATCTGATGGCTATCATATACAATCCAAATACGTAAAGGCAAACATTTCGTCACTGCTTGCGACTTCACATTACTCACATTTCCATATGAGACCCCATGATTAATCGAGTTTTCCTTAGCATATACGACAAACTAAATCCAGAGTTTAAGGCCAAAGAAGAAATGGATATAACACATGCAACATATTGTGGAAAATTATTTTCCTTTTTTTATTTATTAAAGAGAAGAGGAGGAGGGGGTACATGTAAACTATAAATAGAAAGAGTGAATGTGGTTTAGGATCATAGAAAGCATAAAAACCTGAAAGTTTTATAGAGAGACCGAGAAGGGTAATTCATCATGGGAAAGAACAATGCTGTAGAGGAAGTGCAGAACAAGCAGGTTATATTGAGGGACTATGTTACTGGCTACCCCAAAGAATCTGACCTATACATAAGCACAAGCACCATAAAACTTGAGGTTCCTCAAGGATCATATACGGTGTTGGTGAAGAATCTGTACCTTTCTTGTGATCCAGTCATGCAATTCCAAATGAGGAAGGCGGAATATCCTCTTTCTGGATATCACTATTACGTCCCTGGATCTGTAAGTATTGTCATAAATTGGAATATCTTCTTCATTTTGGATGTGGAAGTAGAGAGTAGAGTCCTTTATAGGTTTTGAGACCAAAATCTTATTAATCTCCTATGTACCAGAAAAATAAGAACTTTTTAATATGCAAAAATGGGTATGTTGAGATATATAAAACCATTAATGTAGCCTCACTCAGCTTAAGCTTTTGGGTTGAATTGGTTCTTTACAGGTATTTGAACTAAACAACCAGGAAGTTTTAACTTTTTAATGTGGTTTTTTAGAGAAAGTTAACTATTTCCTCTGCATTTTCAAGTCTGAGTTTGAGAGACTATTTTGGTGTTGCTAACACGTTTAGCTTACATTGAATTTTTTTTTTTTTGTTTCCTGTTTCCTTTGGTTGTTACCTTGCAGCCCATAAATGGGTTTGGAGTGGCTAAAGTTTTGGATTCAGGGCATCCTGACTTTAGTGCAGGTGACTTAGTTTGGGGAACAACTGGTTGGGAAGAATATAGTCTCATTCAAAATCCAGAAAAACTCTTCAAAATTCACCACACTGATGTGCCCCTTTCCTACTACACTGGAATTCTTGGTAATGGAGAGTTCTTCTAAACATGTATTATTATTGTTGTGCTCATTATGAATGTAAAGCTAAAAAATATACTATGAGTGTCAGTTTTGGACAGTTTTTGTGATGTTCTTTCTTTTCTATTTCAATAGGCATGCCTGGAATTACTGCATATGCTGGTATCTATGAAGTTGGTTCTGTAAAGAAAGGAGAATGTGTCTTCATCTCAGCAGCATCTGGTGCTGTTGGTCAGCTGGCTGGACAGTTTGCAAAATTGCTAGGTTGTTATGTTGTTGGAAGTGCTGGTAGTCAAGAAAAGGTACAACTTCTAAACATTACATTTTCCATGGAATTTGATCATTCTTAGTAGTTAGTACCATCTTCCTCTGGATGCATCAGAGTCCTTAACTCCATCATGCTTATCCAGGTTGATCTTCTAAAGAACAAGCTTGGGTTTGATGATGCTTTTAATTACAAGGAAGAGCCTGATCTGGATGCAGCTTTGAAAAGGTAAGTGCACATTATATAACATTGGATTAGAAATATTAGCCACTATTGGCACTTTAACATATCAGCCTATGCCTAATAATCAAGCACTAATTGTTTGTTTTATTGTGTCATTAGGTACTTCCCTGAAGGCATTGACTTCTACTTTGAGCATGTTGGGGGTAAAATGCTTGATGCAGTGCTCCTAAATATGAAGGTCCATGGCAGGATGGTTATGTGTGGAATGATTTCACAGTACAATCTTCCTCAGCCTGAAACCCTAAAGAATGTGATGCATATTATGATCAAGAGAGTAACTATAAAAGGATTTACTCATCGAGATCATCATCATCTCTATCCAAAGCTCTTAGAGACTGTGGTGCCTTACATTAGAGAAAAGAAAGTTGTCTATGTTGAAGACATTGTTGAAGGACTTGAGAATGGACCAGCAGCTCTTGTTGGACTCTTCACCGGTCGCAACTTTGGAAAACAAGTAGTTGCACTTGCTCATGAGTGACCATTCAAGTATATCAAATGTTCATGCATCCATTGGTGCTAGTGTTCAGAAGTAGTTAACAATAAGTAGTGGTGTGCACTAATATGTTATGTTGGACTTGTAAACCTATACTATATTGTCGCTCCCTGTGACTGTGAGTTTGTTTTATAATTTACATTTCAGCAAAATAATAATTCATTGAGAAAAACAATTTCTTTTAATGATACATCAATACATGATTAAGATCTAGTAAAATAATTAATTAAAGCTGCTCTCAATTTTATATTCCAAGAATAACAAGAGGGAGTTCTTTGGATATGGTTACCAAAGAATGAAATGAACTTCGATTTAATAGCGTGGAAGAATGAAACAGATTCTGGACTACAAGACAAGTCTTTGTACCAATTATGTATTCCAGCTTGTTGCGTACAAGACAATCATCATGTAACTTGATAACCTTTTTCACTGCTTTTGTTAAGCCCACCCTTGATCCCTTACTAAGGCCCATATAACTAACACAAACAGAAACTCTTATGCCGACTAAGATTTGTCTCCATACTGCTTTTTGTATATGGTTGGAAATTCAACTATGAATGATAAAGATTTATATTGATTAGGAATCCATAAATTCAATTAATATTTTTTAGTTGTGATATATTGACATAAGCTCCTCCTCTCCTTTTTCTTTTAAAATAGAGAAAAATTTAAGTTGGGTTAGACATCAATATCCTATTAGCGTAGAAAAGACCCTCTAATCTCCTTGAAAATTTTCCGAAAGAATTATATATCATCTATCAACAAAATCTTCACATCAATCAATAGGATTTGAACCTGCCCTTGTGAGGGTATGGATCAAAGCCAACTGTGTTATTCCTGTTAACACATCTAGTTGGGAATTAGAACAAATAGGTATTGTGATATCACAAAATGCTATATAGGCAGAGACAACATCACCAAAGCACCCAGTGGGACCAGGAGTGGGAACAGTGACCAAAATGTCACTATTTACCAACTTTTTTACCTAAACGCCACGTAGGCTAGTTTGCTGGGCACTGTAGCAAACTCGGATTGCTGCGTGTCATGTTTCTAGTGGACACAAGTACCAAGTTCGCTACTGCGAGTAGCGAACTTGGTACTGTGTCCACTAAAAATGTGACACATCAGCCGATCAAGTTCGTTACAGTGCCCAGCGAACTCACCCACGTGACATATTGGGAAATAACACTTTTCGCGTGACATTTAGGTAAAAAAGTTAGTGAACAGTGACATTTTGGTTGGTGTTCCCCAGGTGTGGGTGTTAATGGGAATACTTCAAAGCTTGATGAGCTCACAAAAATAAACCCTGTCCTAGCCAATGGCTATGATGAATTTATTTTATTTTTGACTTTTTAAACTTGTTATAATAATTCTCACATGTAGTTGTGGATTTAATTATTAATTAATAATTTTAATTATAATATTGAAGAATAATTATAAAAAGGTAGAAGAAAAAGAAATAAAGTAACTTTTGGTGGAAAAAAAATTAAAATGATAATTAAGGGATAAAAGTGTGGGTAGTCAAAATTACCCAAAAGGTAAAAATAAAAAAGAAAAAAAATTATTCAGTTAATTTTTGCATTTAATAAGTTAAAATGTTTTGCGCTTATTATGATATAAGACGTAGGGTTACAATGTTCACATTCTTGTCTAAGCAAGAACGAAGGCAGAAAAATTGCGCATTTACTTTATGCGAACAGTAAACAAAATGCCACTTCCTCAACTTTTTCCCCTAAATGCCGCGCCAACAGTATTAATTCCCAATATGTCACGTGAACAAGTTCGCTATTCTAGGTAGCGAACTTGGTTGCAATTAATGCACCTGCATGTTTTCACCTGCCACGCCACGTGGCATACATGCAACGAAGTTCGCTGCCCACCCTAGCAAACTTCGTTGCATGTCTGCCACGACTCATCATGGCAGATGGAAACGTGCAGGTGCATTAATTGCAACCAAGTTCATTACCTAGGATAGCGAACTTGGTGTCCACTAGAAACGTGACATATCAGCAAATTGAGTTCGCTACAGTGCCAGTGAACTTGTCCACGTGACATATTAAAAATTAACACTGTTGACGTGACATTTAGGGAAAAAAGTTAGTGAACAGTGATATTTTGCTCACTGTTTCTACTTTATGTGTAATAGAGACAACGCTTGTTCCCTGACCACTAAGCATGGTGACATACTAAACTACTCGATCCATCAGTATGTTAGTGTGGTTTGGGATTGGAGTTTATATGCTTATAATGTTTCTGTTATGAACAAATTAAGAGCAATTGGTGCAAATTTATGATTCTGATTTGTCTTCGTGTATTGTGCCAAGAAAAATGTTGAAGAGCAGCAATTTTTAACAAAATGATTAGTCTTTTTTTTTTACGTAGATGGGTACTCTTTATATGATTATTTTATATAATAATTATCTTTAATTCTAGCCAAACTTCTATGAAAACTCATATTAATATTACTTACTACTAGGGATGTGTATGGGTCGAACCGAACCGGATTTTTTGAAAAACCGAACCGAATTGGTTTAAATGGTTCGGTTCGAAAGTGGTTCGGTTCGGTCCAAAACTGGTTCGGTTGGGGTGTGGTTCGGTTCGGTTCGGAACCGGTTCGAGTCGACCCTCTTTTGAAAAGAAAAAATTTTAAAATTTAAAAAATAAAGTTATAAAAATTAATTTGGTTTGGTTTGAAAATGGTTCGGTTCGGTTCGGAAACAGTTCGGTTCTTAAACCGGTTCTAAAAACTGGTTCGGTTCTAAAAACCGGTTCGGTTCATGAACCGGTTCTTTAAAAACCGATTTGGTTCATGAACTAGTTTTTTAAAACTGGTTATTTTATGGAGCGGTTTGGTTTGGTTCATGGTTCGACCCACTTTTTCGGTTATTTTGCACATCCCTACTTACTACCTATGAAGCACCGACACTTCAAAAATCCTGACGTGTCGTGTTCGACACTTCCCGACACTCTCGGACACTCCGACACTCCCCGACACTCCAACACGCATTATAGAAATTCAAAAAAAATGTTCAAATGTTGATTTGCGTTGAGTTTTTAGTTCCAACTATTAGATTCGTTCGATTACGATTATCATTTTATTGAGTTTAATATAAATATTTGGGATATGTTATGTTTCTTTGCAAAATTTATGAATATTATAGGTTTAGATTCATTTTTTTGTTAAATTATTGAATATTAAATATAATATATACTACATAAATTAAAAATAATTTAATATTAAAATGTATCCTAACATGTCGAAATCTAACATATTTTAGAATTAACGTATTGGAGTGTCTTGTCGTATCGTGTCACGTATCCCGTGTCGGTATCGGTGCTACATAGCTTACTGCTATATAGCATTACTCCTACTTTAACAACATTGTACTCATCTTCGATTTCCTATTTAATTAAGGGTTTTTATTTCCTCCTTTAACATAACACAACAAACTTTCCTACACACACAACATTTTGTGGGGCCCACACATTTTAAAACAAAAAGAAAAAGAAAAAAATATGGCACGCAAAACGAATCTCTATAACATTACACAATCACTTTTCCTATAACACAATAAACATAAAATTCTTTAATTAAAGCAACTTATATGAAACACTCACTCGGCTAGAGATTACCCACTGCCACAAGTCAATATGTTTATGATTCTTTATGAAAGAATGTGATTTATTTTTTATAACAAATAGTTTAGGTGGGAGTAAACACCGGTACCCCACCAGGGTCAGGGATGACCCCAGGGTCATTGAAGATTTCCGGGAGAAATTACATATTATCCATCAAAGAGGCCCTCACACCAGTCAACGGGGTTTGAATCGCCATCCTTTTGGACAGTGGCGGAGCCAGCCTCAAATTTGAGCCCGGGCCAAAAAAATTTACGTGTATTTATTTTTCTTAACTTTAGTTAGTTCATATCATAATATATTTAAACTGCGGGAAAATATATTTATAAATTTTTTTTGCAATTTTTTACAAATTATACTATATACTCCTGGAATTACATAGTGTTACCTAGTGTACTTCTGGGAGTACATAGTGTAGTTTGTAAGAGTTTATAAACATGAAATTTGTAAATATAACCCCATATTTAAATTATATTAAATATAGAGCAACTCAGCATGAAGTACCAAGAATAATTATAATTTTATTAAATATTTTTTTATACAAATGGAAATTGAACACATAACCTAATGCAACTTACCCAAATCTCTTACCAAAAATATTTTAAGTTTTAGATAGGGTCAAAATATAAATTATAGCCCGGGCCATATTATATTTTTAACCTGGGCCAAATTATAATTAATTATATAATTATATATAATATGTATAATTTATTAAAATTTAGCCCGAGCCGATACTCCACCCAAGATATACGTGGCTCCGCCACTGCTTTTGGGATAGCAGCGAGACAGTAACCAACTGTGTCAATCCTCTTTGGCGAATACGAATAACTTTAAACCCTCTTCACAATTTTTTTAATATTAAATTAGTTTTAAATAACTGATCATTTTGAAGATTTAATTAATCTATTATTTAAAAAAATATCTTTGATATGTATTTTTCTATATTTTTAATAAATTAAATAGAAAAATATTAATTTAACTAAATATATTCTAAAAGTTAATTAATTTAATATTTTTTTAATTAAATTTAATGAAACACTTTAAATATATTTTTAAAATACATGTTGCAATACTTTTAATTATTTAATAAAGAAAGTATTAAATATTTTTTGTTATAAAGATATTAAATAAATTTAATTATATTCAACACTTTCTTATTTGAAAAAATTAAAAGAATATAATACTGTTTCGTAGGTGCTCAATTAAGGAATTTTTTTAATATGCCCCATACCACAATCCCATTTGGTGGTCTTTAACCAGAAAGGAAATATTTTCTTCCATTTATATTCCTATTTTTCTTCTAAATTCTATCCTAATATGTTTTTGGGAAGGGAGCACAAGCTCCTGTACCACAAAAAATGAGCTCCAAATTAAGGCTTTTTGACCATCCAAAGTACAAATTAAGGGAAATATTTATGGTACTGTACTATTTACTTAGGGCATGTTTGGTGTAGAGAATTAGATAATAAGACTTGATAATATATGACCTAATTGTATAAGATTTGATTAAATTTTAATACTATCTAACGTTTGACATAGTATTGTATAAGATAATATCCTCTAATATTTTAAAAATTAATATATTAAAAAAATTATTTTAATATATTAATATTGAAATGATACATTAGTTCTTGAGAATTGTACTTGTAAGTAATATTACTACATCAACCTCTTATCAGGCTTAATCCCACCCATTTAGGCCTGATTAAGTCATATATCATTTTGATGTATTAAATGGTGGTGTTGTATAAGCTTATACTTAGAGGTGGCAAAGTGGGCGGCTCGCCCCGCCCCACTCCACCCCGCCATCAACCCGCCAAAAAATGAGTCAGCCCGCCCCGCCCCGCTTTTGAAAGTGGGCTGAAAAACTCAGCCCGCCTCGCCCCGTTTGGCGGGTTAGGCGGGTTGACCCGCCAGCCCGAGCCTATTTTACACTGACCCGCCTCGGCCCGCCAAAAAATGAGTTTGCCCCGCTCCGCCCCGCTTTTGAGACGAGTTGAAAAACTCAGCCCGCCCCGCCCCGTTTAGCTGGTGGGGCGGGTTGGCCCGCCGAGCCAAGCCCGCTTTGCCACCTCTACTTATACTATACGATAGTCACAATAAATAATTAAAATGTTATAATGTATAATATAAACTTATATTATCAAATCTTAATGTATCTAGCCATTAGAAACTAAGGAATAACTGTGATGCTTGTATAAAAATAAGAGAATAATATTTTTTTTTTATCCAATTATTATTGTTGAACGGAGGATGCACCTCCTAGATAATAATCTCCAAACAAAGAAGCTAGGAAATGGGGTAGTGGTATATGACTTTCCACGTGTCATCCACTTATGCAAACTTATCGTTTAGTGTTGCAATTTATAAAAATAAAATAAGTGGATTGCTAAAAAAATTCGCTAATTAATTTAGCGATTAGTTAAAAAATTATTATTATTATTATTATTATTATTATTATTATTCAATTTTCGATGCTACAGTTATTACCATTAAGTTTAGGAGTTCATAAATATATTTTGAGAAGATAATTAATGACATATGCGATGACTTATAAATATTCAGCTTAATTTCTCATTTCTCATTTGATTTATCTTTTATTTTTATATTAAAAATAAAATCCAAAATTTCTTATTTTGACCTTAATTTTTCATAGCAGGGTAAAAAAAAACCTCATTTCTTTTTAAGTTTTAAGTAATTTTTAAGGAAATTATTAATTAACTCAGATCATGTATGATTATTTCATAAAAATATCTTAAAATTTAACTATCAACTAAAATGAACATATTTAAAAGTACCTTAACATAAAAAAAATTATTTTTAAAGTGATTTTTTCACAAATTATGGTTAACAATTATCATTGTCATCAAGTAATTTTAATAATTAATATTATTCTCATATGCATGAATGTTTTTATATTTGATAGTTAATAGTTAATAATATAAAAAAACTATTACGTTTAAATAACAATAAAAAAAACTATATCAACAATTAATTAAAATTAAACTCTAAAATATGATTAAAGAATGTATTGAATATCATGATTCTCTTAATAAAGTGAATATGAATATACGGATAAATGAGTGGAGTAAACACACTATTCTAAAACCCGGTCCGATCCGGCCGGGTTGACCGGGAACCCGGTGACTGGGTCATCGAATCAGTTTGGATTAAGTATTGGATCGGTCATGACCCGGATAAACCCGGTCAAAACCGGTTACCCATTACCCGATCGGCTCTTGCATTTAAAAAAAAAAATCAAAATTGTTTCATCTTATTAGAAAAAGTGTAGAACTCATTTAAAAACTTTTTGTAATTTTATTTATTAGTATACTCTTCTACATTTACCTCAAATTTCAGTTTCAACACTGAAGCAATTTGCGAAATAATAAATTAACAAAATGTGACGTATGTTATTTTAAAGTAGTTGAATTTGGAAAATATGAGTTCAATGTCATTGAGAGATATGTTTACGGGGATTCTGAGTTGCAATTTAAATTGACATAGTAATAGCGTGCATTTTGATTTATTTATATTTCATTTTCTTGAACTTATTTAGTGAACCTTGTTTAATTCGTTTTAGATATGGAAAATATAATTGAATTTATATGTTCACATTTATATTTTTTATATATATCTATATATATCCGGGTCAACCGGTCCGACCAGTGACCCAATATCCCGACCGGACCGATGCCTGGGTCGGGTTTAAAAACACTAACTAATTATGGATATGAAGTAAAAAAAATTTTTTTGGTATAAATATGAAGTAATTTGTTAGCAAATCTAACTGTTGTTTGGTAGGCGGAATTGAAATCCCTTGGAAAGTGGGGTGAGAAAAATTATTATTCCACATTTGATTAGAGGAAGAGTGAAAATATTTCCAGAAAATATTTTTTGTCCTCACTTCATTTTAAGGGAAAAAATGTTTATTCTTTTAAATGACATAACTTACGTCCTTTCATTATCATAAGGGGTAGAACCCACACCTTTATTTTATTTTATTTTTGTCAATTCTATCTTTTTCTTTATCTTTCTCTTTCTTAAAATGACACAACTTTACGTCCTTCAAAATGATACACAATTATCTCAAAAAAAAAATGATACACAATTTACCCTCGTTTCAAACTACAGATTTCAAAACGAGAATACCATCTCTTTCAGACACTTCTCTCAGACAAAAATGCCTTGAGGTTCCAAATGTATATCGAGCTTTTGTTCGTGTTCGCCCCACGGCACATGAGAAGCAATTCTCTTTCTTAAGGTCAAGGACGTTCAATGATACCTTTTTAGGAGCTGGTTGCCATGGTGCATTGCAGATATATATAGTTATTTGTTTTCTTCTCAGAATTCGACACCGGTAGTTGTGCCTTATTGTGAGATGACTTTGGTACATTTTTACTCTATCCGAGTACATTCATAAATGGCTATAGAGTTCATGTTATTTGTATTAAAAGCTACTCTAGGAGAAATTTTTATGCGGAGCTAACGATTTAATAACCATCTTTTTAGCTCAGAATGTTACTCGAATCCGTAGTCAATCCTATTTCTAATAGAAGTAGTTGACAATTGAATCTTGTTTTCCCATTATTTTCATGTTTGTAATAGTATGAAAAAAGGTCTGACTCTAAAATGTTTAAGAAGAAGGGTTTATCATCTATCAATTAACATGATCGTCAAAAATTTCCTACACACACAACATTTTATAGAACCCGTAACAAAAAAACTCTGCAACGCAAAACGAATCTCTATAACATAACACAATCACATATTTCCTACGACATAACTCTTATAAAACCCTTAATAAAACTACAAAACAAAACGTTCTTCTAAAATCTGGACAAAGGTAATATCATCAATCACTATGTTTAATTTGTAGTTAGCAAAGGCCTATTCAAAACAGCTATCACAGTTCCACATTTCATTATTCAACCATTCACCTGCAGAATCTGCTGGCTATCAAATACAATACAAATACGCAAAGGCAAACATTTCGTCGATGCTTGCGGCTTCACATTACTCACATTTCCATATGAGACACCATGAATCGAGTTTTCCTAAGCATATACGACAAACTAAATCCAGGGTTTAGGGTCAAATAAGAAATGGATATAACACATGCAACATATTGTGGAAAATTATTTTCCTTTTTTTATTTATTTATTAAAGAGAAGAGAAGGAGGGGGTGCATGTAAACTGTAAATAGAAAGAACGAATGTGGTTTAGGATCATAGAAAGCATAAAAACCTGAAAGTTTTATAGAGAGACCGAGAAGGGTAATTCATCATGGAAAAGAACAATGCTGTAGAGGAAGTGCAGAACAAGCAGGTTATATTGAGGGACTATGTTACTGGCTACCCTAAAGAATCTGACCTATACATAAGCACAAGCACCATAAAACTTGAGGTTCCTCAAGGATCATATATGGTGTTGGTGAAGAATCTGTACCTTTCTTGTGATCCAGTCATGCATTTCCAAATGAGGAAAGCGGAATATCCTCTTTCTGGATATCACTATTACGTCCCTGGATCTGTAAGTGTTGTCATAAATTGGAATATCTTCTTTATTTTGGATGTGGAAGTATAGGAAACGGGTCTGTCTAAGTCTAGGTTTTGAGACCAAAAACTTATTATTCTGATATGTACCAAAAAAAGAAGAACTTGTTAATATGCAAAAAGGGGTATTTGAACTAAACAACCAGGAATTTTTAATGTGGTTTTTTTAAGAAAAAGTTAACTATTTCCTCTGCGTTTTCGAATCTGAATTTGAGAGACTATTTTGGTGTTACTAACACATTTAGCTTACATTGAAAAATTTTTGTATCCTGTTTCTTTTGGTTGGTACCTTGCAGCCCATAAATGGGTTTGGAGTGGCTAAAGTTTTGGATTCAGGGCATCCTGACTTTGGTGCTGGTGACTTAGTTTGGGGAACAACTGGTTGGGAAGAATATAGTCTCATTCAAAATCCAGAAAAGCTCTTCAAAATTCACCACACTGATGTGCCCCTTTCCTACTACACTGGAATTCTTGGTAATAAAGATGTATTATTATTGTTGTGCTCATTCTGAGTGTAAAGCTAAAAAATATCACAGTTTTTGTGATGTACTTTCTTTTCTATTTCAATAGGCATGCCTGGAATTAGTGCATATGATGGTATCTATGAAGTTGGTTCTCTGAAGAAAGGAGAATGTGTCTTCATCTCAACAGCATCTGGTGCTGTTGGTCAGCTGGCTGGACAATTTGCGAAATTGCTGGGTTGTTATGTTGTTGGAAGTGCTGGTAGTCAAGAAAAGGTACAACTTCTAAACATCATATTTTCCATGGAATTTGATCATTCTTAATAGTTAGTACCATCTTCCTCTGGATGCATCAGAGTCCTTAACTCCATCATGTTTATCCAGGTTGATCTTATTAAGAACGAGCTTGGGTTTGATGATGCTTTCAATTACAGGGAAGAGCCTGATCTGGATGCAGCTTTGAAAAGGTAGAAAGTGCACATTATATTAAATTGGATTAGAAATATTAGCCACTATTGGCACTTAACATATCAGTATATGCCTAAGCCTAATAATCAAGCACTAGTTGTTTGTTTTAATGAAGGGCCGGCTTGGCTCAGCGGTAAGCTTATTTGCCGTGGTGTGTCAGGTCGTGGGTTTGAATCAGTCTCTCTGCAAAAAAGCAGGGGAAAGGCTGCCTAGAGTATTCCTTTTCCCATACACTCATAAAGTGGGTATTTGAACTGGGTCGGCCTTTTAGTTGTTTGTTTTATTCTCTGTCATTAGGTACTTCCCTGAAGACATTGACTTCTACTTTGAGCAAGTTGGTGGTAAAATGCTTGATGCAGTGCTCCTAAATATGAAGGTCTATGGCAGGATGGTTATGTGTGGAATAATTTCACAGTACAATCTTTCTAGGCCTGAAGCCCTAAAGAATTTGATGCATATTATAATCAAGAGACTAAGTATAAAAGGATTTACTCATAGAGATCAACATTATCTCTATCCAAAGCTCTTAGAGACTGTGCTGCCTTACATTAGAGAAAACAAAATTGTCTATGTTGAAGACATTGTTGAAGGACTTGAGAATGGACCAGCAGCTCTGGTTGGACTCTTCACCTGTCGCAACATTGGAAAACAAGTAGTTGCACTTGCTCATGAGTGATCATTCAAGTATATCAAATGTTAATGCGTCCTTTGGTGCTAGTGTTGTAAAGTACTTAACAATAAGTAGTGGTATGCACTAATATGTTATGTTGGACTTGTAAACCTACTATATTAATTTGAAGAACAATTTTCTTTTCTTTTTTTGAGTAAATTTACTTGTTATATCACAGTTATTCTCGCTTCCTGTGAGTTTTTTTATAATATACAATTTTACATTTCAGCGCATTTTTTTAATGATATATCAATACATGATTAAGAAATAGTAAAATTAATTAATTAAAGCTTCTCTCAATTTTATATACCAAGAATAATAACAGTGAGTTCTTTTGAGATGGTTACCAAAGAAGGAAATGAATTTTGAATGTTATAGCGTGGAAGAATGAAAGTGGTTATGGCCTACAAGGCAAGCTCTTTGTGCCAATAATGTATTCCAGCTTGTTGCGCACAAGACAATCATCATGTAACTTGATAACCTTTTTCACTGCTTTTATTAAGCCCACCCTTGAATGGATCCCTTACTAAGGCCCACATAACTAACACAAACAGAAACTCTTATGTGGACTAAGATTTGTCTCCTTAACGTTGAATGGATCCCTTACTAAGGCCCACATCATCAAAGGAAAAGAAGGGAAGAATTATGTTACAAGTTTTTAGCTATCCTCCAAAAGCAACCACGACCCCTAATTAAAGGAAAACAAACAGTAACAACCACAACAATGGGCTCGTAACAACACAGGCCCATTACTAGTAGAATAATATG
>JAVKPL010002679.1:0-10401 GCA_032173675.1 Gastrolobium villosum | reverse complement strand
CTCGTAGGTCTATGGAGTTGTGTGTTTACTTCTCCATTGGAGAACGTCGCCTGCGGAGCAGACTCGGGTTCCTCAATCTGTTCTTGTGGATCTTGCACTTCTTCAAGATCAATCTTACTCCCACTACCTTCTTGAGAGATCAAATCCTTCTCAAGGAACTCAGCATTCTTTGAAACAAACACTTTGTGTTCTTCCATGGAGTAGAAGTAGTATCCCTTAGTACCTTTAGGATACCCCACAAATAGACATTTAGTACTCTTAGCACTAAGCTTGTCTGATGTCAACGCTTTGACATAAGCTGGCGATCCCCATACCCTGAGGTAACTCAGGTTTGTGTCTCTACCACTCCATATCTCATATGGTGTGGTCTGAACAGATTTAGACGGTACCCTATTTAGAAGGTATGCCGCTGTGTCTAAGGCATATCCCCAAAACGATTTTGGAAGTTGAGTCTCACTCATCATAGACCTAACCATGTCTAACAAGGTCCTGTTTCTCCTTTCGGAGACACCGTTTTGGTGTGGTGTGTAAGGAGCGGTAAATTGTGAGAGAATTCCATTTTCTCTCAGATAACCCTGAAACTCGTGGCTCAAATATTCACCACCACGATCTGATCGTAATGTCTTAATCATCTTGCCACGCTGTTTCTCCACCTCATTCCTAAACTCTTTGAACTTTTCAAAAGCTTCAGATTTATATCTCATTAGGTATATATACCCAAATCTTGATTTGTCATCTGTAAAGGTAATGAAATAAGAATATCCACCTCTAGCCTCAATAGACATTGGGCCACATACATCAGTATGAATGAGTTCTAATAACTCACTAGCCCTATGACTCTCAAGCCCTTTGGGCTTTTGTTGAATCATTTTCCCAGCTAGACAAGATTCACACTGTCCATAGGATTCCAAATCCATGGAGTCCAGGTATCCATCTCTATGCATCCTAGACAATCTTGTTTCATTTATGTGCCCTAGTCTACAGTGCCAAAGATAAGATTGATTATCCGTCCTAGGTCGTTTCACATCTATATTGAGCACTTCATTTCCCATTTCCAACACATACAATCCATTTATTAAAGAAGCAGTACCGTAAACCATATCATTCAAAATGATAGAAAAAGTACCATTCCTAATACTGAAAGTATATCCATCTTGTTCTAAACAAGAAATTGAAATAATGTTTCTAGAAATTTGCGGAACATAAAGACAATTATTCAAATGCAATAAAAGGCCCGTAGGCAAAATAAGGTCAGCATCTCCAACTGAATGAGCAGCAACTCTTGCTCCATTACCAACGCGGAGATCCACCTCGTTTCTATCCAATCTCCTTGGGCTCCTAAGTACCTGCAACATATTGCAGATATGAGAACCACATCCGGTATCCAATACCCATGAGGATGGATTAGCATAAGAATAATTTATCTCAATCATGAAAATACCTGAGGCAGAAGCATCACCATGCTTCTTGTCCTTCACATTGTTCAGGTAGTCTGGACAATTCCTCTTCCAGTGGCCTTTCTTGCCACAATGGAAGCACTCAGCATCACCCTTGTTCTTAGGTGCCTTCTTACCCTTCTTCTTGCCCTTCTTCTCCTTGGATTTTCCTTTGGGCTTAAGGGGGTCACCTTTTGCAGGCTCCTTACCCTTTCCCTTGGCCTTGCTAGGCCCACCAATCAAAAGAGCCTGTGTCATATCCTTCTTGATAGACACTTCAGCTGTTGTTAACATGCTTAACAACTCAGGCAAGCTCACTTGCATCCCATGCATATTGTAATTCATGATGAATTGACTGAAGGAAGGTGGAAGTGAGGTGAGGACTAAGTCATTACTTAGCTCGGCATCCATGATGAAGCCTAGGTTTCCTAGCTTCTCAATCAGCCCGATCATCTTGAGAACATGGCTGCCAACAGACATGCTCTCAGTCATCCTACAAGAGAACAGTTCTCTTGAGGCCTCATACCTCTCATGCCTGCCTTTAATATCATACAACTCCTTGAGATGTACGATAATAGAGGGAGCATCCATATGCTCATGCTGCTTTTGCAGTTCAGGCGACATGGATGCCAACATGATGCATACTGCCATCACATTGTCATCCAAGTGCTGTTGATGGGTTACGAAATCAAATTCCGCAAACCCTTCTTCCCCTTCCCGTGGAGCTACGGGTATTACAGCATCTAAAACGTAGGCAATCTTTTCGGCCCTTAGAACTATTCTTAGGTTCCGATACCAGTCCATAAAATTCGAACCGGTCAGTTTATTCGTATCGAGTATTGAACGCAGTGACAGTGGATTAGTCATACTATAAGCTGAAAAGGATGTAAAGATAGTTTTAGTTAATATACGGTTATGTAGTTAAAAGCAAATTATTAAAGACTTGAAATAATTTGCCCCTCCCACTATTTTATCTAAGTCAATGACCCTTCCTTTTGACTTAGGGTTAATCTACTTTAGATTTTACCTTAGTGGGTTTAAGAGTGCGATTATTTATTTTAACCTCCGTCTGAGACCGCAAGATTAATTTAAATAAAGGGTTGATCTTTATCAACAGTATCTCATACCCTCTCTTAACTTTAGGTTGACAACTCTTTGTCACTTAGTGGTGCATCTCATGCAACCAACCTAGCACCATTACCCTAAGCACATAAGTCCGGCTGTGCCTGCAACTTATGTCTTAGTTAAGCATTAAACCAGCACCCTAAGTGTCTTACACTTCAAACACTACTCTAGCCCAACGAAATAGTGGGTCCCAACTGAGTTGTGGAGCACCACTACGTAGAAGAGTTTTGAGTAGCATTGGTGGTGGGAGATAATCATATGCTTAATTATTTATTCCTTTTAAGGGTTCCTTTTATCTTGGGGTTAATTAGGTCCCATCAAACGCATATTGTAAGTTATCATGCTAGTCGTTACCTATGTCAAATATCTATCGGTATACACTAGTCGTTATTGGACAAACATAATAACCATACAAACGCGATTTGCCCAATTTATGCATACTAGACGTTCTAATCATACATACATATAAACAGTTTATATTGAGATAGCCATGGTGCTCGCGCTTTTGTCCTTTTTGCTTCTTTAAGCAACGGCCGCTTGTCGTCTATACGCCACTAGCCTATTTCTCTAATTACAAATAATTAAAGAAACTCCATAACACTTTGGAGGAACAAAATTACAAAATTTAAATTACAAATATACTTGTAAATTAAAATGCGCGATTACACATAAATTTAAAATTCAAAAAAATTCAAATCCGGGCACCATGACCATCCCCTTCCTGTTTGTACCTGAAAAGTTCAAAACTTGCAAACACAAACATTATATTATCACATAACATTTTCACATGTATTTTGACATTTAACATTTAAACATCAAAATAACATCAAGATTCATAATCTTAAATTTCTCATTGGCCGAATTTAAAAACAATTTCAATTCAAATTTTGTTAATTCTTTCTTAAAGAAAACAAAATTAAACCATGCATGTAGCCATATATCCCTACATGGCCGAATCATATAGGTAACTATATGATAAATTTTTCACAAAATTTCATGCATATAAACATGACACAATTCATGGAGAAAAATAAGAAATCATTCAAGGTACTCTTAGTACCCTCCATGGCCGAATCTACCCTTTCAAAAAGGGTGTTCCTTTTAGAACTTTCATAAAGAAAAGAAACTAAACCATGATGCATAATGTTTTATGAACACAGAATCAAATTTTCATGTTCATAAAAACAAAAACTTTAACACTTTAAAGGATTTGTGATTCAAAACCCACATGCAGAATTTAAACTTTAACCCTTTAAAGATTTTTGACCGTGAAAAACTCTTTTCACAAACAAGGTACCATCACCCGTCGATGGTAAAGCAACCGGGCTCTGATACCACTTGATAGTAAACTGGCCTTTGAAGGCCGATGCATGTAAGGTGTAAAACAAAAATTTTACTGCGGAACATACATGCACTCAAAGATTCATGCTTTAAGACAGCATGATGTTACCTTGTTTTGGCCTGATCAGTCAGGGAGATGAGATGTCAGGCTTGAAGGGTTCAAACCCTCTAATGGTGATCCACACCACCGTTCGTCTATGATGCAAGAACTCTTTCTTGAAAGCCACCAGATGAACACCACAATGAGGCTTGCTATGCGCACAAGTGGTGAGGGTGGAGGCTAGGTATCCTGTTTGGAAAGGTGTACTGAGCTACCCTACAGAATGGTGCATAGAGGAGGAGAGTTGGCTTGGTTTTCCATTGAAACCTAAGGTGAGGAACATGTCTATTTATGCGCACCCTTTGGAGAGGAAGAGGGAATTCATTCATTCAAAATGAAAAACAAACTTTCAAATTTCTTTGAAAGTTGTGCATGAAACAGTGTGATAAGGTGGAGCTGTTGCAAAACAAACTTTGCCAACAACCTCCAATCTTATCCACATGAATTTAAATTCAAATTAATTTAAACTTAAATTCATAAACTATCATATAGTATATAGTTTTCATGCGCATAATTCAGCCCTATAAAGGGTCCAAATACATTGAGCAGTTGCATTCAAAATTTGAATCAACTTACCCACTGATTCCCTCAACCACCAAATCTGAATGGAGGTTTGTTTTAAGTGATAAGATAACACTCTTATCACTTAAAAGTGGTGCACCAAACAGCCTAGGGAGAGCCTCCAAAGATGCTTCTTCATCCAAGGAATATGCTCCAATAAGATCCTGTCTTATCCTTTTGTTATGAAACAACTTTTCAAAACCAATTCAAATTCGAATTCAAACACTTGAATTCAAACGTTCAAACATTCAAATTCAAAATTCAAAATTTTTCAAATTTCAAATTCAAAATTCGAATTTCAAAATTCAAATTCAAATTCCAATTTTAAAATTCAAAATTCAAATTTCAAATTTCAAATTCAAAATTCGAATTTCGAAATTCAAATTCTAAATTCAAATTTCAAAATTCAAATTTCAAATTCAAAATTCGAAATTCAAATATTTGATTATTAATTTAACTAATTAAATTAATTAGTAATGGCTTGGACTATCCAAGCCCATTACTAAACTCCATGCACCACCCACCCATTTAGGTGGGCTTCCAAACAGCTTCTTGGGCTAATAACATTATTAGGCCCAATACCTTTAAAGCTAGTCCATCATAACTACAAGGTGTTAGTGTGTGACCCATTAGGTCCAACTTAGCTACTGACATAACTGGGCTTGGGCCCAACAAGCCCACAACCCAATTAATGACAACACAGAGCACTAGCAATGCTTTGTTGCCCCAGAACTAGTCAGATTAATGACTTGATCATCCTATTGCACATATTTGGTTACCGTATGTATTTCCCTTCGTCTCGGTTATCTTCCCATTAACCTAGGGTAAGGAAATGTATCAACCCCTGCGGTTTAGGGTAAGCTTTATTCGAAATAGGGAGTCTTCAATTTACTGACTCTAAAGGCAGATCATCTCATGATCTCTTTTACTATGCATAGATTCCCGAGTCCCTGTAAATGTCATCCCGATTTCTCCGGTTTACAGATAACCTAATCTCTCACAGAGATTTGACGAATTCCTTCAGCTTATTACCCTAGCACTGTGCCCTTTAAGGACACGCCCAACAGTATACCTATGAGTCTCCATGTTTCAGGCAGACGAGGTATAAAATCAAAACATGCCTTCAAGAACACAGTCTAGGTAATAACTTCTGGTCTAAGGAAAGACACACCCAAACATAAAGAGATTACTCTAATGACACTATCTGTGAGATTTCCTCATAGAGTCTCTTTTTGGGTCTGTTCAGTGCGAGCTATACTCTTATAGGTCCACCCACGACTTTAGCTAAGATATCTCCATATCTGCAGCTCATGAGGTCTTTACCTTGTATCCATATACAAGTAGATAAGTCGTACTAGTCTTTACTCGAGATCACTGATCCCCAAACTCAGTGTCTCTAGACTAGGAACATATAATTAGGAATAGACATGCAATATCCTTGAATCCTCATGATCGTGATCTCATCACAGATACTCAAGAGATACCTGTTCTATTCCAAGGGGTTTATCCAGTTCATTCATATAATATTAACAGTAATATCGAGACACAATATGAAACTGAATAAATAGTGCTTACATTTATTTGCGACAAATAAAGTTCTACATCTAGTGTCCTTTATTTAATCAAAAGATTGTCTCTAGGACACCCATATGCTAACAACTCGTGCCCTGGTGCCTCCTTGTTTGCACCATGACTCTGCACAAGTTACACAAATAATGAGTTGATCAGGCCCACGCCATGTGGTCACATATGCATTATCATAATACACACCAATCAGAGAGAACACAAGATAGACACGCAACGAAACATCCTAAGTTATTGCAATACATACAGGCTTTTCCCTAGAAAGTGCTCTGATACCATAAAATGTAACAACCCGTGTTAACCCGGTTTGTTAACATACTATCGTATTAAGCCATGCTTAATTAAAATGCAGAATAACTTTTTCTTTAATTCAATTATGACGTCATTAACCTTAGCCAACTTGATTACTTAATCAATTTCATAAAATAATGCCTATATGTAAATTGCAAGACAACTAACTGAAATACCTCATATATAAATATAAAGTGAGTATCTAAGTCACAGGACTACAACACATAGCCTGGACCAAAATCTTGATACATTAATACAACTTTAATTTAAACAAGACATACTCAAGTCTATGTAGCATGGACAAACCCCATGCTCACCAAATAAGGCAACAATGCCCAACATCAGTCTCAACATACAATAACATAATAATAGCGGAAAACAAAAACAACAGTCAATATCCAGCATCCAACACGTCAGCATATCACAGTAATATCTAACTCAGCTCTGGCCTCCTGCCACCTGAGGTCTCAACATTACCTGAACCTGAAATAAGCATCCCCAAACATGGGGTGAGATCTCTAAACAAGAAATCTCAGTAAGACAAGGGGTCCTCAAGGATCTTCCACCCCAAGCTCACTTACATGTGCAATATAAGTTCTAAAAGCAGTATTTCCAATATTAGTTCCAAAACTATGCAGTGAAACAGATATTCGTGCCATATGTGTTTATACTATCTACTGGCCAGAGAAATGTAGGAATACGTCTATACCCACATGAGTACAAGGAACACGCTTGCACCTCACCCACAACCTCACCATATCGTATGTACCACATAATTTTTTTTCGTACTCGCAATAGACAAAACTGTAAGAAACTTTTCAACTCCCAATAAGGTTCAATAAATTGTTGTAGCTTCCAACTTTCGCAGCTTCCAATAAGGTTCAATAAATTAGTGTAGCATCCAACTTTCACGTCTTCCAATAAATAGATAGTGGAAATTTAATTGTGTTTGTCACAATATATTTTTTAATCGGATTAGGATTGTTTTTTTATTTTTTATTTTAAGCTTAAAAAATAATTTAAAAAGTTACTATAACAGTAAACATTTCAAATTCCTTCCGATGTGAACACAAAACTGAAATTGAAGGAGAACGCGACACGTCATCAAAATTCGAATTTCGAAATTCAAATTCTAAATTCAAATTTCAAAATTCAAATTTCAAATTCAAAATTCGAAATTCAAATATTTGATTATTAATTTAACTAATTAAATTAATTAGTAATGGCTTGGACTATCCAAGCCCATTACTAAACTCCATGCACCACCCACCCATTTAGGTGGGCTTCCAAACAGCTTCTTGGGCTAATAACATTATTAGGCCCAATACCTTTAAAGCTAGTCCATCATAACTACAAGGTGTTAGTGTGTGACCCATTAGGTCCAACTTAGCTACTGACATAACTGGGCTTGGGCCCAACAAGCCCACAACCCAATTAATGACAACACAGAGCACTAGCAATGCTTTGTTGCCCCAGAACTAGTCAGATTAATGACTTGATCATCCTATTGCACATATTTGGTTACCGTATGTATTTCCCTTCGTCTCGGTTATCTTCCCATTAACCTAGGGTAAGGAAATGTATCAACCCCTGCGGTTTAGGGTAAGCTTTATTCGAAATAGGGAGTCTTCAATTTACTGACTCTAAAGGCAGATCATCTCATGATCTCTTTTACTATGCATAGATTCCCGAGTCCCTGTAAATGTCATCCCGATTTCTCCGGTTTACAGATAACCTAATCTCTCACAGAGATTTGACGAATTCCTTCAGCTTATTACCCTAGCACTGTGCCCTTTAAGGACACGCCCAACAGTATACCTATGAGTCTCCATGTTTCAGGCAGACGAGGTATAAAATCAAAACATGCCTTCAAGAACACAGTCTAGGTAATAACTTCTGGTCTAAGGAAAGACACACCCAAACATAAAGAGATTACTCTAATGACACTATCTGTGAGATTTCCTCATAGAGTCTCTTTTTGGGTCTGTTCAGTGCGAGCTATACTCTTATAGGTCCACCCACGACTTTAGCTAAGATATCTCCATATCTGCAGCTCATGAGGTCTTTACCTTGTATCCATATACAAGTAGATAAGTCGTACTAGTCTTTACTCGAGATCACTGATCCCCAAACTCAGTGTCTCTAGACTAGGAACATATAATTAGGAATAGACATGCAATATCCTTGAATCCTCATGATCGTGATCTCATCACAGATACTCAAGAGATACCTGTTCTATTCCAAGGGGTTTATCCAGTTCATTCATATAATATTAACAGTAATATCGAGACACAATATGAAACTGAATAAATAGTGCTTACATTTATTTGCGACAAATAAAGTTCTACATCTAGTGTCCTTTATTTAATCAAAAGATTGTCTCTAGGACACCCATATGCTAACAACTCGTGCCCTGGTGCCTCCTTGTTTGCACCATGACTCTGCACAAGTTACACAAATAATGAGTTGATCAGGCCCACGCCATGTGGTCACATATGCATTATCATAATACACACCAATCAGAGAGAACACAAGATAGACACGCAACGAAACATCCTAAGTTATTGCAATACATACAGGCTTTTCCCTAGAAAGTGCTCTGATACCATAAAATGTAACAACCCGTGTTAACCCGGTTTGTTAACATACTATCGTATTAAGCCATGCTTAATTAAAATGCAGAATAACTTTTTCTTTAATTCAATTATGACGTCATTAACCTTAGCCAACTTGATTACTTAATCAATTTCATAAAATACTGCCTGTATGTAAATTGCAAGACAACTAACTGAAATACCTCATATATAAATATAAAGTGAGTATCTAAGTCACAGGACTACAACACATAGCCTGGACCAAAATCTTGATACATTAATACAACTTTAATTTAAACAAGACATACTCAAGTCTATGTAGCATGGACAAACCCCATGCTCACCAAATAAGGCAACAATGCCCAACATCATTCTCAACATACAATAACATAATAATAGCGGAAAACAAAAACAACAGTCAATATCCAGCATCCAACACGTCAGCATATCACAGTAATATCTAACTCAGCTCTGGCCTCCTGCCACCTGAGGTCTCAACATTACCTGAACCTGAAATAAGCATCCCCAAACATGGGGTGAGATCTCTAAACAAGAAATCTCAGTAAGACAAGGGGTCCTCAAGGATCTTCCACCCCAAGCTCACTTACATGTGCAATATAAGTTCTAAAAGCAGTATTTCCAATATTAGTTCCAAAACTATGCAGTGAAACAGATATTCGTGCCATATGTGTTTATACTATCTACTGGCCAGAGAAATGTAGGAATACGTCTATACCCACATGAGTACAAGGAACACGCTTGCACCTCACCCACAACCTCACCATATCGTATGTACCACATAATTTTTTTTCGTACTCACAATAGACAAAACTGTAAGAAACTTTTCAACTCCCAATAAGGTTCAATAAATTGCTGCAGCTTCCAACTTTCGCAGCTTCCAATAAGGTTCAATAAATTGTTGTAGCATCCAACTTTCACGTCTTCCAATAAATAGATAGTGGAAATTTAATTGTGTTTGTCACAATATATTTTTTAATCGGATTAGGATTGTTTTTTTATTTTTTATTTTAAGCTTAAAAAATAATTTAAAAAGTTACTATAACAGTAAACATTTCAAATTCCTTCCGATGTGAACACAAAACTGAAATTGAAGGAGAACGCGACACGTCATCAAACTTTCCAACAAACGGTTTTCCTTTATAATATAATAATAAGATAAGATTTCGGGTTTGCGCTTTACCATTCTGTTCAAAAATCAGGCTTTCAAAAATTAAACCACTATTCTTTGGGTATCTTGAGATCTGCACCAGAACAACAATTCTCGTGAATGATTTTCTTTTTTATATATATATATATTGGATAGTCTCAGTTGTAAAATTTTACTCTAGGATTGTAATTAAATAATTAA